>PVKU01004353.1:0-149461 GCA_004027475.1 Anoura caudifer | reverse complement strand
CTGCCTTTAAGATTCTCTCTTTGTCTTGGAATTTTGTCATTTTAATTATGATGTGTCTTGAAGTGGGCCTCTTTGGGTTCCTCTTGAATGGGACTCTCTGTGATTCCTGGATTTGTGTGACTTTTTCTCTCATCAAATTAGGGAAGTTTTCCATCATTACTTTTTCAAATAGGTTTTCTATTCCTTGCTTTTCTTCTTCGGGGAGGTCACAGTTTTAAATAAGGTTATTAGAAACGGCCTCACCAAGATTAGGTGACTTTTGAGCAAATACTTCTGAGAGATAAGGCAGCCAGGCAGTGCAGAGCATGTGGATATCCTCATGCCCAAGGGAAGGATATTCCATGTAGAGGAAAAGTAATTGCAAAGTCCTTGAGGTGGGATTCTCCCTGGTGCATTTGAAGTATAACAGGGTATGGCTGGAGGAAAGTGAGTCAGAGAGGAATAGAAGGAGAAGAGGCCAGAAAGATCGGGGAAAGGGACAGATTTTGTCTGGTTTATAAATCATTGTGTGAATTGGTTGTTATAAGATAGGAAGCCACTGGAAGGTTTTGAACAAAGCTGCGATCTGAGTTATGTTTTCAAAGGATCACTCTGGCTGCTGTGATAGATCATGGGTGTCCAGAGCAGAAGTGGGAAGGCTACTTACGGAGCCATTACAGTGAACCAAGCAAGAGGATTGATGTGGTATGGACTAGGTGACAGGCAGCGGAAAATATAGAACAGAAAAAAAAGTAGAACAAAATAATTCTGCATTTTGAAGATAGAGCCACCAACATTGGCTGACAGATTAGATGTGTGGTATAAGAGAGAATGAGACACCAAGGTACCTGAATACTGGAAAATAAAGTTTTGGGGAAGTAATATGGGACAGACTAGGAAGATCCAACTTTGGGGAGAAAGTTTAGCAGTTCAATATTGGATATGTGTGTTTAACATGCTTCAGACATCCACGTGGAGATGCTGAGATGGTTATAAAATATATGAGTCTGGAGTTCAGGGGAAAGAGGTCCTGGCTGGACATAATAAACTTGGGAGTATTAACTACATAAATTGTATTTAAAGCCTTGAGAATGGTGATCACCAATCTAATGAATGTAAATAGACAAAGAGAAGAGGTCCAAGCACTGAGTCAGGACCTTGGACCTTCTGTCATGAAAAAATTCTAGAGATGAGAAGGAATCAACAAAGGATAGTGCAAATGAACGGGTAGTAATGTGGGGCAAAGTGTGCAGTCAGGAGAGTGTGGAAATCTGGAAGCTAAATGAGAAAGTGTTTCCTGGGGAGTCAGTGATCAACATCCTCAAATGCTGTGATCGGGCAAGTAAGGTGGGGATTGAAAAATGATCTTTGGATAATTTTATTGATTGTTGGATATCAATTATTTATTCTATATCTTTTAACTTTCAGAAATTTACTTTTCTGCTTATTTCACATCTGTTTCTGTCCCTAAGTGAGTGATGCCTGGTTTCAGAGAGGAATGAAGTTAAGAGGACAAAATTTAGAAGGAAGGTGGATAATATCAGGGGAGAGTTACATGTGTGTGGAGGCCTCTAAGCTGCTGGCGTTGTTCTGCTTCTTGGCCTGGGTGGTGACATTATAGGTGTTTGCTTTACAATTACTTATAAATATATACAAGTAACTGTGCATATATGTATGTCTTATGTACTTTTTTGTACATGTGCAGAAGTTAGTAAAAAGAAGGAATAGAAAGTAGATGAGTTTAAACATAAATTGGCTTTTTAAAAAATTGTTGGTTACTACTCTGACCTTTGAAAATTTTATTCTGCAGTGGTAGCATTGCACAGAAATATTTTAAAAGTTTAATTTTTACATATGCTTATATTCTAAAACCTTTTTTTGTTTTTCTACTCTAAGCCCTTATGCAACTGGAGTCTATTTTGAAGAAAATCATAAAAGAACGAAAAGGAAGGAACTTCAGTCAATATATTTTCATTGACTCCTTAGTACAGGGGAACCTTAGTGACCAACAGGTAAAATAATTGTTAAATATTTATCAAATAAAAGATAATCACACATATATAGTGTGTTTTTTATTAATTTAACCTGAAATTCCTTCAAAATTCAATGGCTTTCTTTTCTTTAATGTACATTATGTATAAACAACGTAAGTATTTAGTCTCCTGTTATTTCGCTCTTTGAAGCAGCTGTATATTATTTAGTATTTGGGTAAGCAAATATTGAGCCCAAATTCTCTGATTATAGAATAGGAGGACTTCTGCGAGTCTTTATCGACTAAGCTGCTCTGCCCGTGTGACCAGGTGTGGCAGCATGTGACCAGGTGTGGCAGCATGGCTTGTTCCAGTGTGTGTCTGTTACCCCCCAGCACACCACTGTGTGGTGTTGTCAGGTGAAGCACAGGAGTAAAACTGTTACTGCCACACCCTTTTATAGTAGGAATCCTCAGCCGCATTCTGCATGTGAAAGTCATTGTGGACAGAAGTGGTTTCCTGGTGTGTGTGAGAGTGCAGAAATTGAATCAGGCTCCAAGGACAGTGAGTAGCAGGCTCTTCTCCACTGTTCCTGAGGCTTCATTGCTGCACCAGGCCAAGCCAAAAAGAGGATTGAGCCAGTTTGATTGCAGAAATGTATCATGAGACAGTAATATTATTGATAAATGTTTACCGAAGGAAAAAAGGCAACATAATATTTAGTTGTTTACATTATATAGATTTTTTAAAGTGAAACTAAGAAATAATATATTTTTTTCCCTTTCCTTGAATCTCAATTCTATACTCTAGGTTATTGTAGGGGATACAGGCCACTTTGCATTTCATACTTTCTAAAGTTAATGTTGTCTTCTAGATCCTGGAAGACAGCATGATATTTTCTCTGGCCAGTTGCATAATAACTGCAAAATGTAAGTATAACGTGATTCCTTGTTGAGAAAGAGTATAAAATATACTAAGGTAAAGCTCTTCTGAAATAAAGGGAACACAGTTTGTAAGAACTCTTTATGATTTCCCTTCCCTCTTTTTTACTCTTGTTTGAAAGGCTTCATTCACGCAGGTACCTTTTTCTTTTTTTAACCCCAGGTGTTCTGTGCCACCTCTGAACATTGCCATAAAATTTTTGACACAGTTTATGGATTGTGAATTCTAGTTAGTGCTTTTAAAATGAACTGCTATTGACACCTTTCCAACCAAGCAATGAGCTTTTCAATTTCCTGCTGAGAAATTTCACTTTGACTCCAATTCAGTCCGCTGTTATTAAGGTCTACAGAAGAGATAGGCCACAGAGATCATGATTTAAAAGAACTCTTTTGTTGGTATTGAAGGTGATTTTTGCTTAAAAATCTAAAATGTGTGATATGTTTCTTAGTTTCCTTACTGGTTTTTAGTTTAGCAGAGTTACCATTCATTCATACAGTATTTACAGAAATTTATGTGTATCTATAAAAATATACTAACAAAATGCTAAAGGAAATATTAAAACATCAGTTTAAAATCTAAAAAATTTATGTTTATTTGAAGGATTTCATTTACAAATATTTCTGTTGAAGGAAATTTTCTTAAAAACAATGACTATGAATATGAATATAAAGTTTCCATAAATTTTTCTTGTAAAATTTTTTAAAAAGATATTATTTATTTACTTTTAGAGAGAGGGAAAGGGAGGAAGAAAGAGAGGGAGAGAAACATCAATGTGCAAGAGATATATCAATCGGTTGCCTTTCACATGCCCCCAGCGAGGGACTTAGCCCTTAACCCAGGCATGTGCCCTGACTGGGAATCGAACCAGTGGCCTTTCATTTCGCAGGCTGGTGCTCAATCTACTGAGCCACATCAGCCAGGGCTTTTTGTAAAATTTTTTATAGAGATGTCCAGATATTATAAATTAAATAGAATTTCAGTAAGCATGTGTCGAACGTAATGTATTGAACCTTTTTTTAAATGCTTAACTTGTTTTAAAATTTTATTACATTAAAACATATTTTTGCTAAAGACATTCAAAAAATCTGAATCAGTTGTGCTCTAGATAACACAAAAGGTAACCATTTTCCAAGGTTGAGTCAATATTTAATCTAATTTGCTGATTTCAGGGGAAATTTTCAGAGCATTATTATTTATTTGCATGTTGATTGGTTATTTTTTGTCATCTCTGAAGTTTTTAAGAGGTAAGATAGGTAGGAAACCTTAATTAAAGTTCCTCCTCCACTGCTTATTAGCCTTGAACAAGGTATGTACCTCTGCATTTTCTCCTTTTCTAAAATAAGGATTTAGCTGAAGATAACCTCCATGGTATCTTCCAACAGTAAAATTGTGTCTTGGTTTGGTAGTGTAATAAAAGAATATTCAGTGGCTTAAAATAACAATTTAAAGTTATCACTGGTCATACTTTATTTTTAATAGAGTTCTACAAAAGAACTAATGTTTGAGTTTTTTAAATGTATTTTATTGATTATGCTATTACAGTTGTTCCATTTGCCCCTCCCCCTTATTCCCCCCTGCTCTGCACCCCTCTTCCACCAGCATTGCCCCCCTTAGTTCATGTTCATGGGTTGTACATATAAGTCTTTGGTTTCTCCATTTCCTGTACTATCCTTAACCTCCCCCTGTCTATTTTGTACCTACCATTTGTGCTTTTTATTCCCTGTACCTTTTCCCCCCATTATCCCCCCATCTTCTCCATGCTTATAACCCCCAATGTGATCTCCATTTCTGTGAATCTGTTCCTATTCTAGTTGTTTGATTACTTTTTGTTTTTGTTTTAGTTCAGTTGTTGATAGTTGTGAGTTTGTTGTCATTTTATTGTTCATAGTTTTGATCATCTACTTTTTCTCAGATAAGTCCCTTTGACATTTCATATAATAAGGGCTTAGTGATGATGAACTCCTTTAACTTTACCTTATCTGGAAAGCACTTTATCTGCCCTTCCATCTAAATGATAGCTTTGCAGGATAGAGTAATATTGGATGTAGGTCCTGGCCTTTCATGACTTCAAATACTTCTTTCCAGCCCCTTCTGACCTGTAAGTTTTCTTTTGAGAAATCATCTGATAGTGTTATGGGAACTCCTTTCTAGGTAACTGTCTCCTTTTTTCTTGCTGCTTTTAAGATTCTCCCCTTATCTTAAATCTTGGGTAATGTAATTATGATGTACCTTGGTGTGTGCTTCCTTGGGTCCAACTTCTTTGGGACTCTCTGAGCTTCCTAGACTTCCTGGGAGTCTGTTTCCTTTGCCAGATTAGGGAAGTTCTCCTTTATTATGTTTTCAAATAAGTTTTCAATTTGTTGCTCTTCCTCTTTTCCTTCTGGCACTCCTATGATTTGGATGTTGGCATGCTTAAAGTTGTCCTAGAGGTTCCTAAGCTTCTCCTCATATTTTTGAGTTCTTGTTTCTTTATTCTGTTCTGCTTGAATGTTTATTTCTTCCTTCTGCTCCAAATTGTTGATTTGAGTCCCAATTTCCTTCCCTTCACTGTTAGTTCCCTGACATTTTCCTTTATTTCACTTTGCATAGCCTTCACTTTTTCCTGTATTTTGTGACCATACTCAACCATTTCTGTGAGCGTCCTGATCACCAGCGTTGTGAACTGTGCATCTGATAGGTTGGCTATCTCTGTTGCTTAGTTGTATTTTTTCTGGAGCTTTGATCTGTTTTTTCATTTGGGCTATACTTTTTTGTCTGGGCACCCCTGTTATATTGTAAGTGGTGGAGCATTAGGTATTTGGCAGGGCAGGGCCACCCACATTGCCGTGTTGTGGCACTGTATGTGGGGGAGGGGTCCTAGAGGGAACAATACTGCTTGCTTGGCTGTTGGCCAGTTTTCAGTCACTTCCCCCACTGCCCACTAGCAAATTGGGCCCTTCTGGTGCTGATTCCCAGGTGGGTGGTTTTGTGTATGTTCTACAACTCTGTGGGTCTCTCCATCGAACTCTCCTGTAAGGCTGGGAGTCTCTTCCTCCACTGCAACTCCCACAGGTCGCCAGAGGTTTTAATGCTTTATTTCCCCCACACTGGAACCCTGGGCTGTTCAGTCTGTCTCACTCCCCTGTTGTTCCTCCCGGTTATCTGCCTGCAAATGTGGGACCACCCAGTCTGCCAGCCATTACCTTGCTCGTTCAGTCTGCTAGGTGCTGCCTTGCTGCACATTCTCTCTGCCCTGGCTGCCCGTCTCCACGCCCCGTACCGGTCTGAATGAATGTTTCTTCTTTAACTCCTTGATTGTCAGACTTCTATACAGTTTGATTTTTTTTCTGGCAGTTCTGGTTATTTTTTGTTTTTAAATTTGTTGTTGTCCTCCTTTTGGTTGTGCAAGGAGGCAAAGTGTATCTACCTATGCCTCCCTCTTGGCTGGAAGTCTCCAGTGTTTGAGATTATTAAGCTTACTGTTCATTAATTTTAAGTGATTATTTGGTCAAGCAGGTATACAAGTACCTACTGTATTCAGATCTTTTTGCTCCATCTTTCAGTATTGTATACATTGCATATATATACATTTGTACACACTCTGTACTAATTTTCATGTCACTGTTTTTTTCTTTTTTAAATCATTTTAATTTTTCAGTTAAAGTTGACATACATTATTATATTAGTTTCAGGTATATACCCCAGTGATGAGACATTACATAACTTACTAAGTTATATAAGAACAATTAAGAACGACGATTAAGAACAATTGTTCTTAATCCCTTCTACTTTTTCATCTACCCCCCAACCCCTCTTCCTTCCGGCAATTGTCAAAATATTCTCTCTCTGTGAGTCTGTTTCTGTTTTTTTTGTTCCTTTTACCAAAATTCTGCAGTTCACTCAAAAGCCATAACAAAGAAACGTAGGAAAATGTTAAGGACAGGTAGTTACTCATCATGTGCCTTTTTTGAACTCTAGATGTCAGTAAATTATCAAAATAATTGAAGACCAGGAAGCTATTGATTGTATTAATAATATTTAGTATAGACAGTGAATTATATCTTTAGGAATTGGATAATATGTCCGTTAGGAAAATATTTTAAAAATTTAACTTGGAGCCCTGACTGATGTGGCTCAATGGATTGGGTGCTGGACTGCACAGCAAAGGGTCTCCAGTTCCCAGTCAGGGCACAGGCCTGGGGTGCAGGCCAGGTCCCCAGTGGGGAGTGAATGAGAAGCAACCACACATTGATGTTTCTGTCCTCTTTCTCCCTCCCTTCCTTTTTCTCTAAAAATAAATTTAAAAAATATTTTTTAAAAATCTCCTATCTGTGGAATTGTAAAGAAAGAAAAAAATTTACCTTTGAGACAAATTTACGTCAGCCCTTATTAGCTCAGGAAAGAGATTATAAGCAGAGGTAGAAATTAGTAAACATATTTTTAAAAGTACTTGACATAGAAAAAATAGCTGCAGATAGTCATCTCAAGCATAATCTAGGGAAAGAGGTACTACTGTATTTTGCCATGTATAATGCATTCACGTGTGTATTGCACACCCACAATTTTGGCTCAGAGTTTCAGGAAAAAATCTTTAATTTTAAAGATCATATGTATTTTTTTTTTTTTTTTTTTTTTTAGAGAGAGAGGGGAAGGGAGGGAGAAAGAGAGGGAGAGAAACATCAGTGTGTAGTTAACTCTATTGAGGAGCTGGCCTGCAACCCAGGCATGTGTCCTTACTGGGAATCGAAATGGAGATGCTTTGGTTTGCAGGCCAGCACTCAGTCCACTGAATCACACCAGCCAGAGGTCATTTTAATTTTAATTCAATTATTTGTTACATTTATAAACAAAACTGATTATCTTATTTCAGAGTATTATTTTGCATACAAATATCATTATTGCTTTCTAGATTTACATTTTTAAGCATAAATATAAGAATTTATATAAGCATAAATAAAAGAATTAAAAACATTTATATAGATACGGAATTAGTACTACTCATGTATAATGTGCATCCTTATTTTTCCCTGAAAAATTTGGGCAAAAAAGGGTGCATGATACATGGTAAAATATGGTATATATCTGGATGATTTAATTCTTTGAATAGTTGCAATTCCAGTGGATTACTAAAGGAAATACAACTACTCTATTTTAAGCTCATCATGTAATTTTCTTACCTTTTCATTTCTGTAGTGAATATAATCCATAAGCAATTTTAACCAAAAGTAAACCATAAGCTGGTGACTTTCCAATTTTGGTATTTATCAAAATAATTGTGGTATTTGTTATAAGCTTGGATCCTACCCTAAACCTAATAAGTCAGAATCTCTAGATGTGAGATTGTTCCATCAACCAACTTCCAGGTGATTTTTGAGAACCACTGTCCTAAGCAATAACCAGTTCTAGTCATTGAGCCAGTGTATCTACCATTACAAGTAAAAATTTAAAACATCGATTAGCAGGTAAATCTCCTGCCACTTTGATTCATAGGAATCATTTCCTTAGGGCTCCTGAGTGATCTGATAAATCAGTTTTTGATTTTACAAGGCTGAGTGAACTAGACAATCCATCAAAGTTATCAACATTTAACATTCCCCCAGATGTGAAGTATATTTATTATCGTTACTATTTTACCCAGGTATATTGCATTAAGTGGCTTCAATTACTTGCCATTTTAAGAAAGAAATCTTCCAGCCCTGGCCAGGTGGCTCAGGTGGTTGGCATGCTGTCCTGTACACCAAAGGGTTGCGTATTTGATTCCCAGCCTTGGCACATACTTAGGCTAAGGGTTGATTCCTGTCGGGGGCGTGTATGGGAGGCAGTCGATTGATGTTTCTCTCTCACATCAGTGTTTCTCTCTCTCTTCCTTCCTCTCTCTGTAAGAAATATAAACATATCCTCAGGTGAGAATTAAGAAAGAGGGGAAAGGAGCAGGGGGGTGTGGATAGAGAAACCAAGGAAGAAGGAATCTTCCAGATTGTACCATCTCTTGGGGGGGGGGTGATATTCTGTAAATATTTTTGTTCTCTTCAATAAAATATAAATCCTGAGAACACTTTGTTTTATTCTTTGGTAGCATTTATCTTCTGTATCAGAAAAAAGGAAATAAGAAAACATAAGTTTTTTTCTTGTTCTGTACCCAAACTATGAATTAGCTATTTTCATTGTTTTTAATATAAATTTTCACTTAGTGTGCACCTGGGCGATCTGTTTTTTAACCACCTCTGAAGAAGTGCAGAAAAAACTATATGAAGAGATGGACCAAGTTTTTGGGAAGGGTCCTGTTACCCCAGAGAAAATTGAGCAGCTCAGGTAAGAATACAAGAAAAGGAAGAGGAGATCATTAAAAGGTAAATTTGAACTGGCTTGACTGTATAATTTAAAGCTAATGCTAATATCTAAGAAAGCTATACAACTATATAGGACTTAAAGCATTTACATAAGATTTAGTAGATAATTTACTTTTTAGAGCCATATGGTAGTTCTGGAAAGCTTTACGTTAGCCTGTGTAAAACAGTATCAGTGATGCCACGTAAGTGGAACATTCATACCTTGTTGGTGGGGATGGAAAGTGGTACAGTCCAGTAGGAAGACAGTGTGGCAGGAACTTAGGAAGTTAAACATACACTTGCCATGTGATATGACCCAGCAATTTTATTCCTAGATATCACCCAAGAGAAATAAAAACAAATGGTCACACAAACCTATGTGCAAATGTTCATAGCAATATTATTTCTAATAGCCAAAAAACTGGAAGCAGTCCAGGTATTTATCAGCTGGTAAATAAACAAATTGTGTTATAGTAATAAAAAGTAACAATAATTTAAAAGGAAGTCTGGGCCCTGGCCGGGGTAGTTCAGTTGATTAGAGGAGGGGTCCCCAACCCCTGGGCCATGAGCGAAGCTCACCTGAGCTCGACCTCCTGTCTCCCCCCACCTTCCACCCCATCTTCCATGAAATTGGTCCCTGGTGCCAAAAAGGTTGAGGTCTGCTGGCATAGAGCATTGTCCTGATATGCCAAAGTTTGCAGGTTCAATCTGGTCAGGGCACATACAAGCATCAACCAATGAATGCATAAATAAGTGGAACAATAAATCAGTGTTTCTCTTTCTCCCTTCCTCTCTCTATCTCTAAAATAATAAATTTTAAAAAGGAAGTCTAAATGTTTCACCTGTCAAACATCTAATTATGAAAGCAGAGAAATCGATTGTTGGGACACTTTACCATCTTAGACTGATGGGAGGTTTGGATAAAATAAAACCTAGTGTTGCCTTTTCATGTTAATGTTTGACAGTATGAGAAGTGGATTTCATCAGAGTAAGAAGAGCCTTACAGATACTATGTCGGAAGCATATACCTGGAGCAAGCTTTTGTCCTCCTGAGGATGCAGCATTGAAGTTAACCAAACCTCTCTCTTATCACTGATGCGAAGTCTTGGTCATTGAGGCAGCCACTGTCTTGCGCTGGCCCCTGCAGATAATTCTCACCCTCTGCATGAGTCATTGACTGCATTTCTTTAGTGGGTTTATTACTATGAAGAAAGATTTATCTCTACCACGTGATTGGACATTAAAAATTATTAGAAGAGCCCTGCTGTGTAGCTAAGTTGGTTAGAGCATCATCCAGATACACCAAGGTTGCAGGTTTGATCCCCAGTTAGGGCACAAACAAGCAGCAACCAATGAATGTATAAATAAGTGAAACAACAAATCAATGTTTCTCTCTCTCTCCCTCCTCCCCCCCTCTCTAAAGTCAATCAATAAAAAAAAAATTTTTTAAGTAAAAAATTTTTTTAAATGTTTAAAAGAACCAAAGCCACAACAAAAAAAACCACATGTGTTGTGTGTCTATCATTTTTATGCTTGGGGCCTGTTTTATTATTTTTGGAGCTGTTACAAGACTTCTGATAAACATGCGGAATGTTGAGGAAACAGACTCTTGGCAAATGTGGAAAACCAATTACAGAAAACATCTCTGCCAGAGCTGGAGAAACATCAGCGGGGGCACAGAGAAGCTTGTCCTCCCCCTTCGCTGACTCCCGAAAACATAGACGGAGCAGTTGCCTTGAAGAAATGTATGACTTACGTTGTTGTCTTTATTTTTATATAAATACTTCTCAGTTAAATCTACTTATAATGTAGCTGAGTACAACATAGAATTTTCTTAACTGATGTAAGGAAAATAAAATAATATTTTTAAAATAAAAAATAAAGTATCATCAATATACACAACAGCATGGAAAATCTCAGGCTAAGAGAAAGAAGTCAGACACGGAGATTGCCTACGCTATGGTTTCATTTAGGCGAAATTATAGAAAAGGCACAACTGTTGTGACAGAAAGTGGATCAGGGCTTCTCTGGGGCAAGGAGTGTGGAGCGGATCAACTACAAAGGGGCATGAGTAAAGGTTTAGGATCAGGGAATGTTCTTGTTCTATGACTTTCTTCTAGTTGTGGTTACACAATTGTATGCAATTACTAAAATTTATCAAAATATACAGCTAAAATAAATGAATTTTCTAGGATTTCACATATATGTGAAACCAGAAACTAACAATGCTGTATGTCAACTGTAATTGAAAAATTATTTTGAAATACAGATGACTTTTTAAAAATTTTATTTATTTTTAGGCAGAGGGGAAGGGAGGGAGAAAGAGAGTGAGAGAAATATCGATGTGTGGTTGCCTCTTGCACACCTCCTACTAGGGACCTGGCCCACAACCTAGGCATGTGCCCTGAGTGGGAATTGAACCTGTGACCCTTTGGTTCACAGGCTGGCACTCAATCCACTGAGCTACGCCAGCCAGGGCTAAAAGATAGATGACTTTTTATATGTAAGTAATATTTGAAAAAGATTTTTTAAAATAGCAGCTGTGACTACTTAGCAAATTGGAATCTGAGACTGGGTAACAAGCAACCCTAATTTGGAGCATCTTTCAACTACAAAATTGACGATAGGGATATAGCCATTGGAAAAAACTTGAAGCCATGGGTTTCATGGGGAGGCTTCTGTTGCAAATTTTTCAAAATGTTGGAAGTGTTGTTTATTACATTAATATAACTATCTTTAATTTTAAAAGTAATACATAGTTGTTCTTTGCAAATTTTATAATACAGAATTGTGTGAAGTAGAAGGTGTAGAAGGTACATTATTTGTTTAAAAAACTTTATTTTAATCCACACCCAAGAATGTGTTTATTGATTTTGGAGAAAGAGGAAGCTGGAAAAAGAGAGAGAAAGATCGATGTGAGAAAGAGAAATGGATCGGTTGCGTATGCACCCTGCCCAGGGATCGAACCCACAACCTAGATATGAGCCCTGACCAGGGATCGATCCCAAAGCTTTTTGGTGTACAGGACAATGCTCCAAACAAATGAGCCACCCAACCAGAGCAGAAGGTACATTATTTGTACATGTACCCTTAGGGATAAAAATTGTTAACTATTTTACTACTTTTCCAGACTTTTCTATGCACATACACATATGTATTTGAAACAAAAATTTTAAAAACATTAACAAATAAATATGACACATATAACTCTCCTGTGAATTCCATTTTTTCTCTAAGTATTTTATGGACAGTGTTCTTGTATGTAGTAATTCCACCACAACCAGTCAATGATCTAGTTCTGTTGATTCTACTTTCTAAACAACTTTTAGTTGGAAGTTTATTTTAGTTCTTTCCATTGTGCCCATTTTACTCAGACCACAATCAACTTGTCTGGGATATTTCAACAGTTTTGCATCTTGCTCCCTTCCAGTTCATTTCTCCAAATTGCTACTGGAGCCTGTTACTGCATACCGTAATCACTTCAGGTACTTTCAAAATAATGATAACCTGGGAGCAATCCCAAACCAATAATTTCTAGCATCAGAGGTTTTCAAAAGCTTCCCAGATGATTCTAATATGTAGCCAAAATTGAGAGTCGCTGTGCTGGAGTAATCTTTATATATCTGGGAGTCATATCTGATTAGATGACTTCCCAATTTAAAATCCTTCAGTGACTTTTGGTTGCCATTAAGATAAAATTTAAACTAACATAGCTTATGAGGCATTTCAACAGCTAAGCTTTGCATTCCTCTCCTACTTTATCTCTTATTACTCATGCCTTTCATACCCTTGGATTCAGCTATACTGAAATTCTTTTGTTTCTTCAAACACTCTTTTGTATCTTCTGGCTTTGGCAGACTATTTCTTTGTCTAGATTCTCTTTTCCTCCCTTTTTTTCTGCAGGTCTTAGTCTAAGTGTTTATTTTTCTGCACAGTTCTTTCTCTAGTTAGGTGCTCCTTCCATGTGTTCCCTACTAGTTCCCAGAACTTTATCATAACAGTTACTGTGCTTTGGTAATTGTTCATCCTTGATGTTCTTGCTTTTCTCCCTTCCCTTGTTAACTACACTTTGACTTCCTTTGAGGGTATCTGTCTTGTTCATTGCTGTAGCTGAGTATCTAACACAGTGGTCCTAATGTAGTACATACCCAATAAATATTTGTTCAGTGATAAAGGACGGATGTTTCTTCTTTGGTTTTTGATGTTTTTAGATATTCGAAACAACCAGCATTCCTATGCTTACATCTTTGCTAATGTTTCTACTGTATTTTGCCATGTATAATGTGCACTTTTTTGGCCAAATTTTTTAAGGAAAAATAAGGATGTACATTATACATGGGTATGATTGCATACCATGGGTATAATAATGGGTATAATAATCCGTGTATAATGCGCACAAAACATGGGTGTGTATTATACATGGGAGCACATTATACACAACAAAATTCAGTAATTGTTTCTATTAATAAATAATAATGAGGTTATTATTTAAGGATATATGCAATAGTATAATTCCTCATTTTTTTAAATCTGTAAAATTAAAATAATAAAATCTATGAGGTTCTTTTAAGGATTAAAAATGACACTGCATAGAAACTAACAGAACTGGCTCATAGCAAGATTTCAATACATTTTAGTTTTATTCTGCTCATGTGATGCACACTTAGTATTCTTATACTGTAAATTGCCAAATTACCCTTCAGAAAGATTTATATTTCTACCAATCAACTATGAATGTATTTTTCCCCATTTTTAAAAAGATTTTATTTATTTATTTTTAGAAAGGAGAAGGGAAGCAGAAAGAGAAACATCCATCTGTGGTTGCCTCTTGAGCACCCCCTACTGGGCACCTGGCCTGCAACCCAGGCATGTGCCCTGACTGGGAATCGAACCAGCTACCCTTTGGTTCATAGACCCGCGCTTAATCTACTGAGCCACACCAACCAGGGCTTTTTCCCCATTTTTTATTACTGTTGTTTGTTGTCATTCTTTTTCATCTTTCCTAATCTGGCAAGTAAAAACAATGCTTTGATTGGCAATCTTTCCATTGTTAGTGAGGTTGAGTATCATTTCATATGTTTACAGGCCATTTGTATTATTTTGTTAATTGCTTTTTCTCTGTCCATATATCTATTGGGATGTTTGATTATTTTAATTATGGATTTTTAAAGAGCTTTGCTACATTAAAGATATGTTTACTGTAAATATTTTTCCTAGTTGTTTTTTAATTTTATATATAATGATTGCAAAATATATTTTTTAAAATTCCATAATCAGATTATCTGTACTTTTCTTTATGTTTTCTATCATTGTATCAATATTTATATAATTTTTATTAGAAGAGTTCTTTATTAAAAATTTTACTAAATCACATATTAAAAATAAATGACTTTTCTACTCAAAAATTCTAAAAATGTTGTTTTGAGTTTTCTTCTGGTACTTTTTTTAAAAGATTTTATTTATTCATTTTAGGAAGAGTGAAAGGGAGGGAGAAAGAGGGAGAGAAACATCAATGTGTGGTGACCTCCCATGTGCCCCCCACTGGAGACCTGACCCAGTCCACAACCCAGGCATGTGCCCTGACTGGGAATCGAACCCCTTTGGTTCACAGGCCAGCACTCAATCCACTGAGCCACACCAGCCAGGGCTCTTCTGGTACTTTTACAGTTGTTTTTATTTGTTTAAATCTTTACCCAGCTGGACTTAATATATTTTTAATATATAACATATCTTCAGACAAGAAAGAATTATCATGTGACTATTTCAAATTAGGAAGGTTACGAAAGTTGTTGAATGACATTTTGTAATGTATGTACCTTTCAAATTGCTTCTCTGAAAGTAAATCTTCAAATGAAATTTTTTTAAACAGATATTGTCGGCAGGTGCTTTGTGAAACTGTTCGAACTGCCAAACTGACTCCAGTTTCTGCCCGGCTTCAAGTAATTGAAGGAAAGATTGACAAATTTATTATTCCTAGAGAGGTAGGAAACATTTAATATACTTAACTCATTCAGTTATTCTCTTCAACTCATTTAGTCTATATTTTTTAAATTGTATTATTTGAAGTATACAGTAAATGCTACCTGTTATTAAATCAAAGACACAGTCATTTTATTTTATTTTATTTTAAAATATATTTTATTGATTATGCTATTACAGTTGTCCCATTTTTTTCCTCCACTTTTTTCACTTCCTCCCTGTACCCCCTCCCACCAGTATTCCCCTACCTTAGTTCATGTCCATGGTTCATACATATAAGTTCTTTGGCTTCTCCATTTCCCATACTATTCTTAACTTCCCCCTGTCTATTTTGTACCTACCGTTTATGCTTCTTATTCCCTGTACCTTTTTCTCCATTACCCCCGCTTCTCCTCCACACTGATAACCCCCGATGTGATCTCCATTTCTGTGACTCTGTTCCTGTTCTGTTGTTTGATTAGTTTTTGTTTTTGTTTTAGTTCATTTGTTCATAGTTTTGAGTTTGTTGTCATTTTATTGTTCATAGTTTTGATCATCTACTTTTTCTTAGGTAAGTCCCTTTAACATTTCATATAATAATGGCTTGGTGATGATGAACTCCTTTAACATGACCTTATCTGGGAAGCACTTTATCTGCTCTTCCATTCTAAATGAAAGCTTTGCTGGGTAGAGTAATCTTGGATGTAGGTCCTTGCCTTTCATGACTTCAAATACTTTTTTCCAGCCCCTTCTTGCCTATAAGGTCTCTTTTGAGAAATCAGCTGACAGTCTGATGGGAACTCCTTTGTAGGTGACTGTGCCCTTATCCCGTGCTGCTTCTAGAATTCTCTCCTTCATTTTAATCTTGGGTGATATAATTATGATGTGCCTTGGTGTGTTCCTCCTTGAGTCCAGCTTCTTTGGGACTCTCTGAGCTTCCTGGACTCCCTGGAAGTATGTTTCCTTTGCCAGATTGGGGAAGTTCTCCTTTATTATTAGTTCAAATAAGTTTTCAATTTGTTGCTCTTCCTCTTCTCCTTCTGGCACCCCTATGATTCAGATGTTGGAACATTTAAAGTTGTCCTGGAGGTTCCTAAGCCTCTCATCATTTTTTTTTAATTCTTGTGTTTTCATTCTCTTCTAGTTGAATGTTTATTTCTTCTTTCTGTTCCAAATCTTGATTTGAGTCCTGGTTTCCTTCCCTTCGCTGTTGGTTCCCTGTGTATTTTCCTTTATTTCACTTTTCATAGCCTTCACTTTTTCCTCTATTTTGTAACCATACTCATTTCTGTGAGCATCCTGATCACCAGCGTTTTGAACTGTGCCTCTAATAGGTTGGCTATCTCTTCGTTGCTTAGTTGTATTTTTTCTGGAGCTTTGATCTGTTCTTTCATTTGGGCCATATTATTTTTTCTCCGTGCACCTGTTATGTAGTAAGAGGCAGAGCCTTAGGTATTTGCCAGGGTGGGGCAACTCATGTCCCTTCGTTGTGATGCTGTATGTGGGAGAGGGGTCCAAGAGGGACCAATGGCTCTTGCTCAGCTCTCTGCCAGTTTTCAGTCACTTCCTCTGCTTCCCACTAGCAAATTGGACCCTTCTGGTGCTGATTCCCAGGTGGGTGGTTTTGTGTACATTCTAGGACCCTGTGGGTCTCTCCAGTGAACTCTCCTGTGAGGCTGCGAGTTTCTGCTGCTACCTCAACCTCCATGGATATTTTTCAGTCAAAGGTTTTGAGTCTTTCTTTCCCTGCACTGGAACCCTGGGATGCGTGGTCTGTCTCGTTCCCTAGTTGTTCCTCTCAGTTTATCTGCACGCAAACGTGGGACTGCCTCTCTACCAGCCACAGTCTCACTCACTCTGCCAGCTGCCCCCATGTCTGTCCTGGTCCTCCAGCTGCAGCCTTGCAGTGAGTCCTCTCCACCCCGGCAGCCTGTCTCCACCCCTCCTACCAGTCTTGATGAATGTTTCTTCTTTGACTTCTTGATTGTCGGACTTCCATACAGTTTGATTTTCTGGCAGTTTTGGTTATGTTTTGTTTCATATTTGTTGTTGTCCTTCTTTTGGTCGTGTGCGGAAGCAAAGAAAAACACAATCATTTTAAATGACAAAATAATATACAAGGTCTGTCCAGAAGTATCCAGCCATGTAATATGAAAAATAAGAGACATTTATTGAAGAAGATACAAGAAACACTGTACATAGGACAGTGATGCCTCTGTGCCCTTCAGAGTAGGCACCTTGGGACCTCACACAGTTCTCCCATTCTCCATCAGCTGCCCTGTTGTAGTTCCCTGAATCTCACTGATGGTCCGAAATCTCTTCCCTTTCAAAGGTGATTTAGTTTTGGGGAAAAAACAGAAGTTGTAGGATGCCAGATTTGAGGTGTTGTGGGGCTGAGTCACCTGGGTGATTTGATGTTTAGCTAAAAAACTCTGCACAAGATGTGATGTGTGAGCAGGTGTGTTTTCGTGATGAAGCTGCCAATCACCAGTTGCCCACAGTTGCAGCCTTCTGAATTATCCAAATAGTTTCCTTGGAGGAATGTTCAAGCTTAATGCAAAATTTGATGCAGATTTGCTTCTCTACTTGCTTGAATATTTTGAATGTGATTGTCACACAGTGTATGTGTTCACTCAATGTCATCTGCTCCCCACACTGACTAGTACAGTGAAGTCATCATTGTTCATTCATACGCATTCCAGTCCACTCTCCTTGGCTGCCAGGTTACATCAGTGTTGTGCAAGCCATTCTTGTTACTGTATTTTGCCATGTTTAATGTGCACCCATGTTGTTGGCCCAAACTTCCAAGAAAAAAATCTTTTGTTTTAACTTTATTTATATTTAGAAACAAAACCAGTTATCATATTCTGGGTATTATTTTGCATGCGGATATCATTATTGCTTTCTAGAGTTACACTTTTAACGCATAAGCATAAATAAAAGAATTAAAAATATTTATATAGATAATAGAATTAGTACTATCCATGTATAATATACATTCTTATTTTTCTCTAAAAAATTTGGGCAAAAAAGTACACATTATACATGGCAAAATATGGTATATTAACAATGACTGGACTTTTTTCAGACATACCTCTTATACTTGTTTTAATGTTCAATATAAAGGAAAATTCCCTTTCCCATGGGTACTGCTCTTAATAATTTAGTGTGGCCCTGGCTGGTGTGGCTCAGTGGATTGAGTGCTGGCCTGTGAACCAAAACATCCCAGGTTCGATACTTGGTCAGGGTACATGCCTGAGTTGTGGGCCTGGTCCCCAGTTGGGCCTTCAAGCGGCAACCAATTGATGTATCTCTCTCACACAATGATATTTTTCTCCCTTTCTTTCTCCCTCCCGTCCCATCTCTCCAAAATAAATAAATAAAATCTTTTAAAAAATAGTGTACTATGTATTTTTTTTAGATCCTTTTGTGTACGTATATTACTTTGTGTGTTTGTATTTGCGTGTATGTATTTTTAAAACAGAATATATAGGTGAAAGGTTACTCTTTACATATTGTTCTTTAATTTTCTTCTTTTATTGAGTGTATCATGGCTACTAGTACAATGGGCACTTGATACAGATCCAACTCATTATTTTTAATGGATGCATAGTATTCCATGTGTTGGCGGTGGCGAGAACGGCACCAGGTGTTAGACTGGTCGGGTCAGGCTGGACCTTGGTGCAGCACCATCAGTACTTGAGTTCTGGCTAGGACAGAATTCAGAGCCAAGACTCAAAGTATAAGAGAAAGTTTATTTAGAAAGTCATAGAGGTAGAAGTGATTCATGGAAAATTATAGGGGCAAAAGAAGGGTCCTTGGAGCTTAGGGGAGGGGAAGGTGAAGGTAATGTGCCTGGGTGGGGTGAAGGGTAGGAGGGCTTATGGGTTCTCCTGGGAGCGGAGTGGGCTGGATCCTCCTCCTAAGGGCTTTTAAAGGTGGGGGTTTTAGAGGAGGTATCAGCTTTCCAGTTATTTCCTTTCAGGGCTGTGGTCTCCACTGGTTGGTTAGCACCAAGGCAGGGGGTCATTAGTCAATGCAGCTGGTCCTGAGGTCAGCTGTGGGGTCTTGTCTGGTTTTGTTGCCTTTTTTGGGGTCTGGTGCTGAGATGCAGCTGAGGGCTACATATATTTGCTGCAGGTCAGAACCCCGTAGTCCTGAGGCTTAATGCTTACAGGCTACTCTCTAGCCCTCTTGTTCCCCCTCCAAAGGAGTCTAACCCGCATGACTAGCCACATGCCAGGGGAGAAGAGGTCAGGGGAGGGTCCGACTTCATGACCAGTGATATGCTAGGGGAGGAAAGGGCAGTTTCTGGGCATCTGGGACTTTCCCCCTTGGTGACCTTCTGTACCTGGCCATCGTTCTTGCTCTGTCACATCTGTCTAACTGCCTACCACATGTGTACCAGAAGTATTTAAGTAGTCCTCATAAATGGAAATTAGATTGATATTTTTTATTATAAATTATATACTTGTAGATATTGGATAGGGCCTTAGAAATGAAGTTTCGGGGTCAAAGTGCATATGTATGTTTAATTTAAATTGCCATCTAAAAGGTATTTTTTATTTTTATCAGTAATGTGTGAGCTTTTTCTCTCCATATTCTCACCACCTCTAGCTTTATGAATCTTATTATATATTTTGTGAATTTTATATAAAATTGTCTTATGATTTTAATTTGCTACTCCCTAATCATTGGAGAGATTGAGCAGCTTTTTATATCTGTATTACCAGTTTGTATTTCTTCTTCTGAGAATTATCTGCTTATAACTCACTATTCTTTCTAGTGAACTTATAGGTCTTTTTACATATTAGACATACTGTCAGTTATATGGCAAATATTTTTTCTTGGTATTATTTACTCTTACTGGTGTTTATGGTATGTTTCGTTTTGTTTTGACTGGATGCAGTTTTTTAAATGTTTGTGTAGTTTAGTCTGCTATTACTTTATGGTTCTTGTGATGTGCTCACAGATGCTTTCCCCACTATAAGATTACCAAAATAATAGCCTCTGTTTTGTTGTATTATTTTATATTTTTATTTTGTATATATTATTTATATTAAATGAGCATTTAGGATGAGCTGGCTTTCCGGAGTCATTTTGTTTCTGTTAGGCCTTCACTAACTAGAGTATTTTTTTTTTTTTGCAGACCCTTGTTCTTTATGCTCTTGGTGTGGTGCTTCAGGACCCCAGTACTTGGCCATCACCATACAAGTATGAAATATCTGTCACTGTCATTGTGATTATTGATTTTTACCTGTTTTATGTTTTGCATTCCTTTTCTAAGTTTTGAGGAGAAAGTTTAATATGTGTCAATGGTACATTTGTATCTTCCCTTTAAATCTTCTTCTCACTACTTTTCTTATGAGCCTGCTGTCTGCTCCTCTTTGTCTGTCCTGTTACTGCTTCCATCCCAAGATCTGTTTAACTACCTGATCTTACAACGATTTTTTAATTTCAATGGAATTTTGGAATTCTTTTTTTTTGTTAAATAGATATTGCTTATACAGTTTCTTTGTTTTCCTACTATTGGTTTCAATGATTAAGTGCTTTAATCAGATTCAGACAGTAGGTTTTGCGTGTATAAGTGTTGTGTGTGAGAATGGCAAGGAGGGAGAAAACTGAAGAACAGAGCTGCTTTTGTTTGCCTCCTAGGTAAGCATCTAGTAAAGTCTTAGGGAAATGGGTTAAGATGTACTGCCCTGGAAGACGGTGATGTGCTGAGTTGATTCAGGGTAGAACAGCTATGTGTGATGCAGGGGCAGGGCTGGTGGCATGGCTGAGGCACTAAAAGCTACTTCTGGAGGATAAGGATGGGACATACTAAGTGCGCCTGTCATTTTAGTTTTTAATATTATAATGATATTAAAGGGAGTCTATTAATAAATGAAATAGCAATCCTTCTAAATATGCTATAAGTGAAAATTGAGTATATTTATATTCCAAGTAGCTTTTATAGCAAAATTAGGCATTTGTGGATCAGAAAATTTTAGGTTGCAAATTGAAAAATCTGAAAAGAATATATATTAAAATGTGTAAATCATTTTTAGGAATCAAATGTAATCAAATTTAGAAAGTGTTCGTAATCATGTTGTATGATATGGAAAAGCTTTCTGAAGTTAGGTACCTCCTTACCCATCCCTCTCAGAAGGTCTAGAGATTCATCCTTATCAGCACCTTGAGATGCTCCTGAGAGACAATTCACACTAACAGAAATGTACACAGGACTGAGAGAGACCTTGTGGAGACAGCTAATTACCGTTTAAATATACTTGCCACACAGAGGAGAGATTGGCTTTTTTACTAAACTTAATGCTCCTGAGGGCAGTTCAGATGTTGCATATCTTTTTATGGCTGAGTAGTATTCTCTTGTATGGATATACCAGAGTTTGTTCAACCTTTCACCCACTGAAGGGCATATGGGTTGTTTCTAGGATTTTGCTACTAGGAATGAAATTTCTATGATTATTCATGTGCAGATTTTGTGTGAACACAGGGTTTCATTTCTTTGGGGAGAATGCCCAAGAATACAATTGTTGGGTTACATGATTAGCGCATGTTTTGTTTTGCTGGAGACTGCTAGGCTATTTTTCAGAGATTCTCATCAGTTATATTTGAGAGATTCAATTTCTCTGCAGCCTCACTAACATTAACTATTTTTACTATTTTTTAAAATTTTACTTCCTGTATGTATGTGGTGATATTTTATTGTTGTTTTTATAAGTTTTCTTTTTTAGTAAATAACTGACATTAGCTTGTTTTCCCTACAGACATGTGTCTACATATGATTTATTTACAAAAATGCATAGAAATGCATTATTACTGTTACAATATTGGCATTATTTCAGAGCATGAAACCCTGGGTCAAACTCTATGATTTAAATTGATAATAATGTAAATATTACTCTATACCAAATGATGAAATATCAACTTAAAAAAAGCAAACTAGCTCTGGCTGGTGTGGCTCAGTGGGTTGAACACCAGCCTGTGAACCAAAGAGTCACTGGTTCAATTCCCAGTCAGGGCACATGCCTGGATTGTAGGCCAGGTCCCCAGTAGGAGGTGCATGAAGGGCAACCACATATTGATGTTTCTCTAACTCTCTTCCTCCCTCCCTCCCTCTCTGTCTAAAGGTAAATAAATAAATGAATAAATAAAATCTTAAAAAAAAAAAACTAAAAATTCTCAACTGAAAAGAATGAAGGCAAACATGAAAAACCTCAGTATGGACTGGGACAAGGTGATGACATACACAGCAGGCTCTTCAATTTCTTCCCACAGACACACTGAATGCAAAGCTATGCATGAGCAATTCCTTCTTAGAGAAATCTAGAAAGTAGCAGAGTGACTTCTACACAGTGGGCAAATGAGAAAATACCCTCACTGAAACAAGTAGGAAAGGCTAAGACAAATCTTGCCGTAAATCCCACCCTAGCACAGTGCCATACAATTAGGCGGCAACCCTCAATTCCCATCTTTTCCCTGAGGAGAAGGGTTTGGACTGTACATTTAGTGCCCCAACTTTGAAGACCCTCGCCTCTGAGAGATGGGCTTCCAAAACACTCTGAAAGCCATCCGGGCTTGTGTGCGAGTCTCACAGGACTGTAGCAAACAGAGCAGCAGTTCTCAGTGAAGGCACAATGAAAGCACTTACCAAGCTGTCCCCCAGGGTTCAGTGCAGAGGGAAAAGGCAAAAACATCCATCTCCCAGCCTTTCTTTCCCTGGAAGAAGGTTGACTGTATACTTTACAAGCTGCTGCCTGAGAGTCCAGCTTCTCATTAGCACACATCTAATTACTGGCTGTGATCCTCCCCTGAGCTTGAAGGAGCCACTGGGCACCTTCTTCCCCTGGCCCACTCCAACAGCAAAACTGAGTTGCCAGCATCTCCTTTGTGTGCACATCTAGTTCCCCAGCTTTTACAGCTGCCATCCGAGGGCCATGTTCCAAACTACCTAGCTCTGACAGCCATTGGGGCTTGTGTTCATGAATCTTGCAGGACTATAGCAAACAAAGAAGCAGTGTTAACAGGCATGCAGGTACTTGCAGTGTCTTGCCCCCAAGGTTCATGCAGAGGGAACAGGCTAAAATGGCCATCTCCCCAGTCTTTCTCTGAAATAGATTAGACTGCATACCTTACAGGCTGCTGGCTAAAGGTCTGGCCTCTAATCACTACACATCTAGGTGCTAACTATGATCTTCCCTCATGCTTGAAATAGCTGGTGGGCACTTTTGCTGCCTTCTTGCTACAACAATAAAGCCAACTTGCCAATATCTCCCAAGAAGGAACTTGTCCGCACATCTAGCAGTTCAGCTTTT
This sequence comes from Anoura caudifer, assembly GCA_004027475.1. Taxonomy (NCBI): domain Eukaryota; kingdom Metazoa; phylum Chordata; class Mammalia; order Chiroptera; family Phyllostomidae; genus Anoura; species Anoura caudifer. The sequence continues at coordinate 125,986 of PVKU01004353.1, read as the reverse complement.
ACGGATAGGCCTCCCTTACTAGCTAGTTAGCCAGTGGGACTTGGCATTCACAAGTCTCACAAGACTATAGCAAACAAAGAAACCGTTATATTTTAAATGAGTACAGGAGCGTTGCTGTGGCTATACCCCTGGGTCACACACAGAGAAAACAGACAAAAATTCCTATATCCCAGTTTCTCCTTGGAAGAAATTTGACTACATACTTTCTCAGCTGCTGCCTGGTGGTCAGTCTGCATCTAGGTGCTGACTGTGGCCCTCTTCATTTAGACACAGACAGTACTTGGCATGCCCTCAACGACTGGGAGCTCCTATAAAACAAAGATAGCAACTTGAATAATCACAGAAGTTTGACAGGTAATCAGGAGCTCAGGCTGCGCTAATTAATTAGATTTATCTCCTGCACAAGACTTCTGTCAAGACTGGAAGAAGTGGCTCTTTTATCTAATGTGAAGAAACCAACACAGAAAGCCATCCAAAATGAGGAAACAAGGGAATATGTTCCAAACAAAAGAGCAAGATAAATCCTCAGAAACTGATCTTAAGGAAATGGATGTAAGTGATTTACACAATAGAAAATTCAATAGAACAGTCATAATGATGCTCTGTCAGAGGTCAGGAGAGCAATCCATGAACAAATGAGAATTTCAACAAAGAGATAGAGAATATTAAAAAATACCAAACAGTTTCCACTCCTTTGATGACTGGTGACGTTGAGCGTCTTTTGATATGTCTACCGGCCTTCTGTATGTCCTCTTTGGAGAAGTGTCTGTTCAGGTCCACTGACCACTTTTTAAATTGGATTATTTGTTTTGTTTTGTTTTTGGTGTTATGTGATATGAGTTCTTTGTAAATTTTGGATATTAACCCTTTGTCAGATGTATCATTGGTGAATATCTTCTTTCATTCACTATGTTGTCTTTTTGTTCTGTTGATGGTTTTCCTTTGCTTTCAAAAACTTTTTAGTTTGATATAGTCTCATTTGTTTGTTTTTTTTGTTTTTCCCTTACCCAAGGAGATATGTCAGAAAAAAATATTATTAAGAGAAATTTCAGAGATTTTACCAACTATGTTTTCTTCTAGGAGTATTATGGTTTTGAGTCTTACATTTAAGTCTTTAATGCATGGTATAAGAAGGTGATCTAGTTTCATTTTCTTGCATGTATCTGTCCAATTTTCCCAACACCATTTATTCAATAGACTATCTTTACCCCATTGCATGTTCTTGCCTCCTTTGTCAAATATTAATTGACCATATAGGTGTGGGTTTATTTCTGGGCTCTCTATTCTATTCCATTGAGCAATATGTCTGCTTTTGTGCCAGTACCATGCTGTTTTGATTACAGTGGCTTTGTAGTATAGTTTGATACCAGGTATTGTGATCCCTCCTAGTTTGTTCTTCTTTCTTAAGATTGCTGAGGCTATTTGGGGTAGTTTTGGGTTCCATATAAATTTTTGAAATATTTGTTCTAGATCCGTGAAATATGTCATTGGTATTTTAATAGGGATTGTGTTGAATCTGTAGATTGCTTAGGGTAGTGTGTACATGTTAATGATGTCAATTCTTTCAGTCCATGAGCACAGTATATACTTCCATTTATTGTATCTTTCTCTTCATTCTTTTTGAGTCTTTTTTCATTTTGTTGCTCTGTCTGGGAGTGTTTTTCTCCCTTGTCCCCTAGCTTGCTGAATCCATCATCTGCTTCATCTAGCCTGCTTTTAATTCTTTCTAATATATCCTTCATTTCAGATATTGAATTCTTCATTTCCTCCTGGCTCTTATAGATAGTTTCTATGTCCTTTTTCATGCTGGTATAGTTCCAAGTAAGTTCCTTGTAGTTTTCACTGGGCTCCTTGAACATCCTTGTAACCATTATTTTTAATTCAGTGTCTGATAGTTTTCTTGACTCAATTTCATTTAGCGCCTTTCTGGGGATTTCTCCTTTCTTTTCAGTTGGGGGTTGTTTCTTTGTCTATCCATTTTAGGTGACTCTTCTTGTTTGTTTCTGCGTGTTAGATTGATCTGCTTTGACTTCTTGTCTTTGTGGTGTGATCTTCTATGGTAGGAGACTTGTGGGATTCAGTGATGCAGTCTCCTTGATCTCCTTAGCTAGATGCCCTTGGAATGTCCGTTATGCCATTTTTGTAGTTTCTAGTTTTAACTGGGTTTGGTTGTTGTTGGGCTCTTCATTGGTGGGTCCTTCTCTCTGGCTGGCTGACTGAGAGTCACACCACCCACCACCTCTTGAATGCCATTGTACAGGTGCTGCTAGACACAACTGAACAACCCAGGGAATAAACCCACACCCGCAAAAATAACCCCCACCCACAATCACACTATTAACAGCAAATGAGCAAATTCTAATAAAGGTGTAAAGAGATTAAGACTATTATAAGAAAGGAAAAATGAATATGAGGTGACTAGCAAAGAAAAATGATTTTGAGAGGGTAGAGAGAGGAAATATAATAAGAGGAGGGAATAGAAATAAGATGAAGATAGAAAGAAAATAAAAAGTAAGAAAAAGGAAGAGTATAGTATGATGTTTAAACAAAAATTTAGAAAATATATAGTGCAAAAAACAGGAACCCTATTGGAACCACCTGAGTAATATCAACAACAAATGAGCAGAGATTAATACAGGCGAAATGGGAGTAAGAAGGAAAAAAGGAAGAAAGAAAAGCTTAAGAGATATCTAGAGGAAAGGAAAATGATTTTGAGAGGATAGAGGGAGAAGAAATATTAAGAATGAGGAATGAAAACAGGCTAAGACAGGAAAAAATTAAAATTTAAAACAAAAAAAGGGCAGAAGGAAGGCAAAATGGATTTGGAGGGAGGAATGGTAAAGTTTGAGATTTGAAATACAAAAATAGTGAAGATCTAGAAATAAAATTAAATGCAACAACAACAACCACCATATCAATAACAAAGAAGTAAAGAGTGATAAAGGTGGAGAGAGAATAAGGGTATTTTAAAACTGGGATAAAGAATGTGAGATGACTAATGACAAGAAAAATTAAGGCTGGAGGGAGGAGAAATAGTAAGAGTGCAGAATAGAAACAATTTGTAGCAAGAGAAAATTTTTAAATCAAAAATAAGAAGAGGAAGGAAGAAGGTAAAAATAGATTAAGAGGAGGGAGGAACAATATATGAGATTTGAATTAAAGTAAATTATAAAATCTTGTAAAATAATAGGCACAAACTTGAAGGAAAAGGAATGAATGTTAAAAAGCTGTGCAGGAGAGAAAATAATGCAAATAATGAAGAAGACCATGGTGGAATTCATCTCAGTAGAATCCAGTGTTTACCACTGTCTTCTCTTTCTGTATCCAGCCCTGTTAATGTCAGATGGTGTCCCAGTCTGGCCCTAGGCCTCCTGTTCAATTACGAGCGATCCATAGTCTGTGTTTATCTCCTTCCGATCTGGCTGGTTGCCACTGTTCTGCCTTGCCGGCATTCCTTCATTTAATGACCCAAGAGGACTGCCAGTACCTTCTCCACTTGCCTCCAGAGAGGGCCTCAGGTGTGATCAGGCAGGTGGGAACCCTGAGTCATCCCTGGGGCACACTGTTCAGTCTTCAGGGAAGATGGTGGGAGTATTTCCCTGTTCTCTTGCCACACATCTTGGTCTGTCCCAGATTCTTTCCAATAACGTATGGTTTCTGGTGAATTAGCTGTCCATTTCCTGTTCGGGACCAATCTGTAAAAGGGATTTCTCTTTCCTGCTTCGGGCTGACAGCAGCTCTGTCTAGGCGTGGAGGCTGGGGGGGCCCTGAACACCGTTGTTGCACCTGCCTCTAATCTCTCTGCTCTGTGGTTTCAGTGGATCAGGGCCCAAGGAACAGTGTAGCTCTTAGTGTCTGGTAAAAAGGACCCTTTCAGAGCTTTTTCTTCTTTCCCCTTTGGAAATGCACCCAGCAGGGGCCTCCTGAGCCTGGCCTCACTGATCTGCAGAGCCTATAATCCCACAGGTGGCTCACTGGCAGGAGACTTGGGCCCAGACTCCCCCCACTGTACAGTTGCCTGTGCACCAACCATGCTGGGCTGGGTCCCACAGTCCCTCCAGCATGACTCTATGACTCTGTCCCTCTGAGTTCTTTGTTGTCAGAGCCACTATGCACACATGCATGCTGTGCACACATGTGTACATGGGATGTCCGGGTTCCTGCCGAGTTTCAAGTCTTACCTCAGCTCCTCTTTTAAAACAGTTTCTGTGTGGCCCCCTACGCACAGCACCGAGCCCCAGGGAACCTGTTCTCCATGTGCTCCTCCTTCCCCTAAATCACAGTCTCTCTCAGTCAGGGTTGGCCACAGCCTGCCAGAGCCTCCGACAGTTTCAGATAAGGCTTCTCTCTGGATCTCTCCCGGCTGGCACTGGGAAGAGCCCCGCAGCAATGCTATAACACAGGGCGGTGGCAGGGTGCTCGCTCGCTGCCTCCAGTGATTCTCAGCCTCGGGTAGGCCTGCTCCTGCTGTGCTGTTTTTGCAGCCAGCACCTCCTCAGCCACTCTCTCTGCCCCCGGAGCTCATGGCTCCTGAACCCATCTGCAGTTGCCCTGGATCTGCACAGCCAGAAGAGCTGGGTTGCACAGTGGCAGGGACAGTTGCTCCGCTAGAAGAGCCAGGGCCTCCTGCTCACAAGTGCCCTATAGGCAGCCAGGCTCTTGCCCGCTCATGCACATTCCCTGGACTCTCGTCTGCGTACACACTCACACATGCTCTCACCCTCTGCTGGTTCTTCAAGTTGATTGCTCTCCAATTTAGCTGGAAGACCAGTCCAGGTCTGGGAGCAAGTGGATGTTGCTTCCAGCTACTCTACAGCCATCTTGGATCCCCTTGTCCTTTATTTCTGATTTCATTTATTAGGGTCTTCTCTCTTCTTTTCTTGATGAGTCTGGTTAAATGTTTATCAATTTTGTTTATCTTTTCAAAGAAACATTTGTTTTGGAGGTGAAATTGTATGCTCCATAGTGGGTGGTTTATTTGTTTTGTTTTAATATATCCTTTTTTCCTGCAGTGTTTTACAGAATGAAATTCTGTACAATAAAAAAAACTTTGTTTTTTAATTTCTGTCACTTATTAGCAGATCTTGATGTAATGTAATAGATGAATATAATTTTAAGCCAGGTGTCTTTGATTTTAGGAAATAAATTTAATTGATGAGGCAATGTAGAATGCCTTGCATATTGATCAGGTGGTTTCATGTAACAGATATTTTGAACACTTAAATTTAAATATTTATTACATGATTTTGTATGATTTGTCCTGATATCTCATATAATGATGTAAAAATCATGTTAAAATTTTATTAATTGCTAGTTCCAGAGAAATGTATTTTGCATCTATTATTTAGACTAATAAAGTAAGCAGAAAGAGACTATATATGTTGAATAATTTGGGAATATAATAATAGGTAAAATTTAAGTGTAATATGACAGCAGTTTCTATTTTCAGTAGACTTTAAACTTTATTACATTCCTGTATTCTTACAGTGTAAATATGTAAATCGCCAAAAGAGCTCTATTGTGATTAGCCCTCAAACTTCTTTTTTTTATAAATTAAATATATTGAGATGACTTTTTAAAAACTAAATACCAATCTTCTTTCTAGGTTTGATCCAGACCGATTTGATGACGAATTGATGAGGAAAACTTTCTCCTTGCTTGGATTCTCAGGCGCACAGGAGTGCCCAGAGTTGAGGTGAGATGATAGAGCGAGTGAGGTGAAAGGAAAGGTGTCAGACTTCATACTAACAGAGTTGATGAGAAATGAGCAGTCTGCATAATTAAAGTGTGATTGTTAATCTTTAGTGACTAATAGACTCTCTTCCTGACTAGGTTTGCATACATGGTGACCACGGTACTGCTGAGTGTATTGGTGAGGAGACTGCACCTGCTTCCGGTGGAGGGACAAGCTGTTGAAACTAAGTATGAACTGGTAACATCTGCCAAAGAAGAAGCGTGGATCACTGTCTCAAAGAGACATTAAAATGTTATACATTTACCTTTGTTGAGAAAAATGGCAATTTAAAAAATCTGTGTTGAATCCTTTTATAAACCTAACTGTGTAATGTAAACACATATTAGTACTTTATTAAGTAAATTTGGACTTTTGTATATTAGATTTTCTTAATGCATGATGTACATTTGTCTTATCTCTTTCTATGCCATTCTTTGCATATACTTTTCTTAGTTTATCTCTAAAATTAATATTCTTAAAAAGAGAACTTATTTTGTAGAATTTGGAGAACATGTTTTTCTGAATATTCATAAAAGAAACAAAAGCCTATTCATTTTCATACTTCCAATAAATCACCTTAAAGGGAGGGAAAAAGGATTTTTCAGAATTTTATTTTCTTAGATTAATATTTTTATTTTCTGCGTATAAATTAATTGGTGTTTAGTCATTGCTGTCAGGTTTCATAATTCAATAGGTAGCCTGTCTTGTATTTGCTATTTTTATGCCTCCCCAGACAATAGTGTTCATTTCATAAATTATACAAGTCTCATCATGTGGAAATGTTCTGATCATTCGGAAAATAATACTGTTGGCTTTTAATGCCAAAATGAGAAAATAAAATTGTGTCTCATTGGTCCTTCTGTTTTGCTGCAAATCTTATTAGCACTAAATTATTCCACTAATTCTCATTGTGGAAAAAACAGAATTCCCAAATTTATTTATTATGTCATATAGTTAACCTAATGAATTTATTTTTTTGAAGATTTTCTTATTTTTAGATGGGGAGAGAGGGAGAAGAGAGGGAGAGAAACATCAATGTGTGGTTGCCTCTACCCCCTACTGGGGACCTGGCTCGCAACCCTACCATGTGCTCTGACTGGGAATCAAACCAACAAACCCTTGGTTCTCAGGCTGGCACTCAATCCACTGAGTCACACCAGCCAGGGCTGAATTTATTATTAAGAAATGAGAGAGCACTAACCCAAAAAACAAACAAACAAAAAATCAAATTAAAAAGAAAACAAAGATGAGTGAAAATAATTGCAAAATATTGGTAAGAAAACATACAATTAATAAATGAATAAAAGACATGAATAGCAGCTTTCATAGGAGGAAATAACTAGTAAACTTTTAGAAAAATGGTCAGTCTCACGAGTAAGCAAAAAAATATTGGGGCCATTTCAAAATATTTTAAGTATCTTATAACATTCACACTTTAGCACTGATAAGTTTTGTATTTAATACTTTTTTATTGAAGCACTGTATTTTAGTTTGCTTTTTTGATTATGCTGTTCTTAAAGACTTCTTTTTTAAACATACATTTTTTGTAACTACAGCTGAAGGAAATATGCCAAGTGCAGATAGAGAAAAAAGGGAGAGAAATGAAAAAATGTTGCAAGTGAGCTTATTTTTGAAACTGCTGAATCTAATTTGTAAATTTAATTTCAAGAATGTACCCTAGTTCTTAATTATTCTTTTATGCTGTGCTTGTGGTTAAAGAGCTAACATTTTAAACCTAGTTATGAGTGGTTAACTTAGAATTTAATTAGATGCTGGCTTTATTTCTGACAAAAATATTTAACTTATGGAATAATTTATATTCAAAAACTTTAAGTCAAATGTATTCATAGTTCCTAGCATCATGTTGTTTCTAAAAAGGTATGTCTCAAAATAAATTGTTAAATTTACTCCCACCCAGGTATCATGGTTTTGTGGATGTGGCACATCCTCCTTTGTGGTCCAAGTACCTTAATTGGTTTGGAAATTGGCAGTAAAAGTTGAGAGGAGGCAATTGATGCGTAAACCAAGTGTTAGTAAAATCAGGTGAGATCAGTGGAATTTCAAAGTAAGTGAGACCTCATCAGCCATGATCAAGGCAGAAACAAGGGCAGCTGAGTCAGAGTTGGCATATTGCCAGCCAACGAGGCCCTGTATAGTTCTAATAATGATTGGAATCAAGGAGAAGAGAGCTAGAAGAATCATCTAAATAAGCACATTTTATTCATAGTTACATGACTAACTTAAAACGTTAAAAGATCATCTTCAAAAGGATTTAAAAAATGAAATGCTATTAATTATGTATAAAATAAGTTGTTCATTCCCTGTTATACTTACTTGGCCCTTTGTGTTTATCAAATGACTGATACTTTAGTAGCCACAGTGTCACTGATGGTTTGTAGGGTAACTCTAGCAGTGCTCTAGTTTTGTAGCTTTTGGGGTTTTTTAAAACTATTTGATGAACAACAATTAAAGTACATTAAAAAAACTATTCACTGATTGTGATGTGCATTTTTTTTTGATAGAAAGTTCAGCAGTTTATTGTTAAAAACATCAGCACAACACATTTTTATGGAATGAAAAAGCTTTTCTACACGTGCTCATAAAATTTAAGTCTGAATAATTCTGTACATGTGTTTGGGAAAAACGAAAACCTTATATGGTGTTTATTTGGCCCACAAATGTGCGGTTTCATTTATATATATATATTTATATATATTTATATATTCTATTTTATTTATAGATCCTATGTCAAAATTTGTTTTCTTTATCTTAAAATAGTTTATATTCTAAAAAAACAAATATTCTGTTTTTTATTATGAAAGTTATATAGGTTTGTTGTAGAAAAATCTAGGAAATAATAGAAATACAAAAATAGCAAACTCAGTCAATGATAGTCCCACTATTTGAAGTTATTCAGTGTTAAGCTTTGAGATAAATCCTTCTACTCTCTTTTGTATCCACATATTTCTATAGACACACTATATATACTGTTCTCCTCATTTAGTATATTATGAACAATAGCATTTTCTACAACTGGAACATTAGTATTCTTCTCATGCAGAAAGTAAGCACAGATTTTTGGCATTCTTTTCTCTTTCTCTTCGCAGCTATTCCTTTTATTCTTTTCAATTTTAAAAATATCCTTATTTCTCCATCTGTGCTAATAAAACAGTTATATATTTGTACATCTACGTTGCTAAAGTTATAGAACAATGTAAAATGAACAATTAAAAAAAGAAATTACTATCCTGAAGAAAATCTTCAGTATCATTAAGTTCAAATTGAGATGACATTGCAACTTTTAAGAGGAAATTTTAAGAATCTTTCTTATTGTTTCTGGATTCTGGGGCAAACAGATTAAGATTCTTCCCTGAAGACATCTTTATTTTTTTTTCTCCAGATCCATTAAAAGCACTGTTAACCTATACAATTTTTCCCCATGTGAATATATTGACAGATTGAAAACCACTTAAAAACAATTCCACCATGTGTAAGAGTGAGGACATGCCCAACAGCATCAAGTAGTAGTTTAGCAGCTGTGAGAAGTTAGCTGTGAGAAATGGACACTATTTTCAAGGGCAGGTTTTATATAATGTCAACAAATTGATACCAGGGACCTTATTTTTCTTCTCAGCCGGCCCTCTGCCTGTTTCCTAAGTTACTAAAACCAATGATTGAGGTAGAAGGGGAGGAGTTGGGGGGGAGGATATGACTACAAAGCAGTTACTGTTACTACAAAAGTCAGAGGAAATCAGCACAGCCAAAAAGGCTTAATAATACAATGTTGTTTTGAACTGTTGTGAGTGACCTGCAGTGATAAAAAGGAGTGAGACTGAAACTCACAGTAATAGTTAAGCTGAAAGTAGAACAAGGGACTGGAACGGGCATTTGTTACAAACCAAGTGCATACTTTATATACCTATCTCATTTAGTCCTTAGAGCGTAACAGTAGGTTCAGTGTCAGACTAAAATAGTTTTTCATTCCTGCTAGAAAAAGTACTGTAACTGAAGATAGGTAGCTGCTGAGAAACAGTTAAGTAAAAGATCTAAACTTTAAATTATCTTAATATCTTCAGTGGGGTTTACTGGTATGTTTCTTCTTATTTAAAAGGGAAACAAACAATTTCAAATGACATACTGTTCATAATAGCTAAAGAAAATGATTAATAGTATTGTAACAGCAGTATTAAAAGAAATCATTAAAAAGTGACCTAATGCTGCCAACTCAACCAACTATACCACTGTTTAAATTTTTTCCTGTGTACACATACATATTTTTACCTATTGTAACTATGTAGTCCTTTCCACTTAATGAATTTTAACCATTTTCTTTTGTTACTTTTTTTAAGGGCTTCAGGGAATAGATGTTTCGGGGGGACATGAATAGACTTTTAAAATAGAAATCAATTTAATGTTTGATTTACAGAATTTTATGACACTGAATGAATGGATAACTGTAAATTTTGAATTGGGAGCCATTTTGTAAAACATCCAGGCAATGAACAAAAGGCGGGAAATGATATTCCTCTTTCTAGTTGCCCTCTCCAATCAATAGGTTTACAGTTTGGTGGCTGTCTTTCTAGAGATTGGAAGTAGATCTTGTTAGAGTGTGTGATAAAATGCCATGAGCAAATAAGTCACAAATATATCCTGTTGAGTAATTACAAAAGACACACACATTTATTTACATTTAAAATACTTTCAGACCTGGCTGGTGTGACTCAGTGGATTGAACAGTGGCCTGCAAACCAAAAGGTCTCTGGTTTGATTCCCAGTCAGGGTCCATGCCTGGGTTGTGAGCCAGGTCCCCAGTGGGGGGCATGTGAAAGACAACCAATAGATGTTTCTCTCCCTCTCTTTCTCCCTTCCTTTTCCTCTCTAGAAAATAAGTAAAATCTTTAAAATACAATAAAATACTTGCAAATTCTTGTTTCAATTTTTAACACATGATAATAGTGAATGAAACTGTGCTACCTCACCAATGTAACTATATCATAGATAAAATTGTAAAGTGCCTGTCTCCAAAAGGGCAATAAATATTTTTGAATAAATGAATGCAAATAAGTGAAATCTTCATTGAGGCATAGAAATGAATCTTTTCTATGCATGTAGAATTAAGTAAAGGAAATTATTGAAGTTACTAAATAGTTGAAAGATTTCCAGGTAGCCAAACTACCTCTAATGTTAATAGTATTTTGTGACATGCTAAGTACCTCATTACTGGAAATGTTTAAGAAGATGTATGGATGCCTTTCAGTGATGCCTGTACTAGGTGTGAACATAGGTTTATAATAGCCAGTACTTACATAAAATATCAACCAAAACAGTTGGGAATAAGTACTCCTTTGTTCCTTCTGTATCATGGGGTCATTATTAAACCAGGAAAAGTTTAAGAATCTGAGTCTTTTTATTACATTAGCGAGAGCATTCTTTTCCAAATTGTGTCTCATGGAAAACTCTCCTGTGGGGTACTCTGAGAAAAAGATTCCTGGATCATATTCATTCATACTCAGATTCTCCATACTAAGTTCTTTCTCATATATATGTAATACGTATTAATACAGTGAAAGTGCTGAGAAGTTCTACTCTAAAGAACCTGTTTTATCTTGGTTTAACACTTAATGTTCCAAATGAAAGTATCCCCATTTCCAGGCATACCTATTACCCTATAAAACCAGTGTCTCATAGAAGTAATGTTGTAGAGCAGCAATTTTCAACCCATGTGCTGCAAGAATTTTTAAACCATGCAGTAATTGACTATGTAGTCAGGGGCACTGACCTCTTTTCCATTAGACTGTCAAATTAAAAAAAAAAAAGGACAACAGCCAACACAACAATAGTTGTCATTGTGAATGACCTTGTGTTGGCAAGGTCATCAGCTAATAAGTAAACTGATTTTTAAAGCTTAAAAGGACCATGTAAAGATTATATGGCATGGCCTGCTAGCTATCTAAAAATTTAGAGAAGCCTAGGATTTCTGGGAGTAGTAATGTTATTAGGCTTTGCCTTTGATTTTTCTCATATCCTTCTGAAAATATATGTTTAAGTCTATGCTGCTATTATATTCATGGAATTTTGTTAAGTTTTCAAGAAGATGTAGAGTCAAAAGGAATTGGGAAATTTAAAAAATATATATATGTTCTTGATACAGAACCTTTGAGGGAGATGCAAATGTGTTTTGAATGTTAAATTTACTTAGGTTTAAAAATACATAACTTCAAGCAAAGTTGCCATGACAACCTTTCTTAATATGTGTATAAATTTTATGTCTCTCTCTGAGATTTTCATCTTTCCCAATACAGAGTTTAATCACAAGAATTGGGCACTGTGGTGTACTCATATTTCTATCTGCATGGTGCCCTGTTGGAATTATATAATTTTGGAAAATGCAAATCAAGCAGTAGGGCAGCTCCATAGCACAGTGATTCCACCAAGACAAACGTCACTTTGTTTTCTCCATGATCAGACAGTGATCTGATCTCAAACCCAAGATGAAATTTTAGATAGAAGCAGAACCATGAGTTTGTTGTGAGTGTCTGTTTTTTCTTATTCAGAAGAATTATAGGAGGGCCATAGGAAATTTGGGAAATTCTAGATCAAACCTCTCAGTCAGCCCCCAAACTGATCCAGCCTCTCTGGGGTCATCTAAGACTAATCCATTGATCATCTAATGTAATCTAAAACTAACGCTCTCTACCACGGTCTGGCCGGTGCACAGTGGCCTGAGCTCCAATCCAGCAACACTAGAGAGGGTCACCAGACCTCTTCTTTCCCCCCACTTCAGTTTCCCGTGTCTACCAAGCTCCTCTCGTCCTCAATTCTGGAAATAGGAATTTATTCAGCAATGGAATAAGGGGGTAGTCACTGGTCCCTTTTAGTAACAGTACCTGTGACTTTTTCTTAAGACCATGGCTGCCTAAAATCTTGAGATGCTTGTTAAAAAGCGGTGTTTGTGGTTTATATTTCAGTTCTTCTGTGGTACAGTTTTTATTATTTTTATTAATATATTTTATTGATTATGCTATTACAGTTGTCCCATCAGCCCTTTATTCCCCTCTGCCCTGCATCCCCCCTCACCTGTATTCCTCCCCCTTAATTCATGTCCATGGGCTATACGTATAAGTTCTTTGCCTCTATACTTCCTATATTATTCTTAACCTCCCCCTGTTTATTTTGTACCTACCATTTATGCTTCTTATTCCCTGTACCTTTTACCCCATTCTCCCTCCTCTACTTCCCCACTGATAATTTTCCATGTGATCTACATTTCTGTGATTCTGTTCCTGTTCTAGCTGTTTGCTTAGTTTGTTTTTGTTCTTGTTGTTTTTTAGATTCAGTTGTTGATAGTTATGAGTTTGTTGTCATTTTACTGTTCATAGTTTTGATCATATGGTTTTTCTTAAATAAGTCCCTTTAACATTTCATATAATAAGGGCTTGGTAATGATGAACTCCTTTAACTTGGCCTTATCTGGGTAGCACTTTATCTGCCCTTCCATTCTAAATGATAGCTTTGCTGGATAGAGTAATCTTGGATGTAGGTCCCTGCCTTTCATGACTTTGAATTCATCTTTTCCAGCCCCTTCTTGCCTGTAAGGTTTCTTTTGAGAAATCAGCTTATGATAGTCTTATGGGAACTCCTTTGGAGGTGACTGTCTCCTCTTGCTACTTTTAAGATTTTTCCCTTATCTTTAATCTTGGCTAATGTGATTATGATGTGCCTTGGTGTGTGCTTCCTTGGGTCCATCTTCTTGGGACTCTCTGAGCTTCCTGGACTTCCTGGAAGTCTGTTTCCTTTGCCAGATTGGGGAAGTTCTCCTACATTATTTTTCAAGTAAGTTTTCAATTTGTTGCTCTTCCTCTTCTCCTTCTGGCACCCCTCTGATTTGGATGTTGGAACATTTAAAGATGTCCTGGAGGTTCCTAAGCCTCTCCTCATATTTTTTGAATTTTTGTTTCTTCATTCTGTTCTGGTTGAACATTTATTTCTTCCTTCTGCTCCAAATTATTGATTTGAGTCCTGCTTTACTTCCCCTCACTGTTGGTTCCCTGTATATTTTTCTTCATTTCACTTTTCATAGCCTTCAGTTTTTCCTCTATTTTGCAACCATATTCAGCCATTTCTGTGATCATCCTGATTACCACTGTTTTGAACTCTGCATGTAATAGGTTGGGCATCTCTTCATCATTTAGTTGTATTTTTGGAGACTTGATCTGTTCTTTCCTTAGGGACATTTTTTTTTTTTTTGTCTCAGTGCAGCTCTTACGTTGTAAGGGGTGGGGCAATCCGTGTTGCTGTGTTGTGGCACTGTACATGAGGGAGGGTTCGAGAGGGAACAGTGCCACTTGCTCCCTCTCGGCTTTCAGTCACTTCCGCCGCTACCCATAAGCAAATTGGGCCTTTCTGGTGCTGATTCCTGGGTGGGTGGGTTTGTGTACATTCTAGGACCCTGTGGGTCTCTCCAACAAACTCTCTGGTGAGACTGGAGTTTCTCCTGCTCCCGCAACCCCTACAAGATTTTTACCACTAGAGGTTTTGAAGCTTTATTTCCCCATGCTGGGAACTCTGGGTTTTGTGGTCTGTTTCATCCCCTGTTGTTCCTCCTGGTTTATACACATGCAAATGTGGGACCACCCAGTCTGGCAGCTGCCACCTTGCTGGGAGTCCTCTCCTCTGCTGCTGCCTGTCTCTGCCCCCCTCCCCCCGCTCCCCACACTGGTCTGGATGAATTAACTCCTTGGTTGTTGGAATTCTATACGGTTTGATTTTCTGGCAGTTCTGCTTATTTTTTGTTTTTTTGTTTTTTAAATTTTTTTGTTGTCCTTTTGATTGTGTGAGGAGGCACAGTGTATCTACCTATGCATCCGTCTTGGCTGGAAGTCTCATAATACCAATTATTTACACTTGACACCTTCTATCGCACTATGGTGCAGTTTTAAAAAAAATAATGTTTTATAATAATTTAAGAAGCCCTGAAGACAGTTAATTAACTAAGCTGAGGTCAGAAGCATGATCTATTAATTTATTAGCTTTGGTTTACTTTAGTTTTAATAGATTTTGGAACACCATGTTACATTTAAGAGGACCCATGGATACTTTCTAACCCAATCCCCTTATATAAGTGAAACGCATCCTGGAAGACTTTGTTTTGTATGGGGACATGCTCAGGTTCATACAGTTCTTTTTTTTTAAACTTGTTCAGAATGTGATTTCCTTTTGATTTCATCTTATTCTCCAGAATTTAAAACAAGGAAAGGACCCCCTAAGTTAAAAAAAAAGAACCCCAAACCTGGCTAAATTAGTATACTATGTTATTGGTAACTGAGAGAAATAGGATGATAGTTTCCTAAAAACAAGTGCTTGCAAAAAGATGTCCCATAGACTATGCTATGATGTTTATAAACATTTTTTAGTTTTTTTGAGGAGGCAGAATCAGCGCTGACTACATAATTTGCGGAGTGCAGTGCAAAGTGAAAATGTGGGTCCTTGAGCACAGTCGCTAACTCCCTGCTAATGCAGTCCTATTGCTGCCCTGGGTAGGACACCGCAGTGGTCACCTGCAGGGATGGGGAGAGGAAGGCCAGCTGGGGCACAGGGAGCAAGGAGCTGGTCACTGAGAAACTGGGCAAGGCAAGGAAATAGGCTTCACGCCCCTAGTGTATGCTTCATGGCCCCGCTGGGCTTTAGTTACAAAACACAAACTCAAAACTAAAATTTTGAAGAATTTACTATGTTGTCCTCAAAGCATGAATCCCCTCGCATAGGGCCCTTCTGAGCAGTGGGTTTCTGGGACTGCACTGGTCGAAACCCATGAAGATGGCTTTGGGATGCATTTTACCTCACTTGGCCTGGTGCTATGACTCAGTGGTTTTGAGGGCTATTCTTCCTGGTAATGTTTTATTTATGATTTATCATTTAATTGTTTAAAGCTCTCCAGGATATCTTAAAATTATTTACAAGATAGTGAGTAGATGCCAAACTTTTTTTTTAAAATAAAAGCTATTTCATAGGACGCAGATTTATTAAAGTTGCAGAAGTGCTCTAGTACACTCAAAATCTCATCCTAGTCCCTGCTTCACTGATGGGACTTTAACTTTCCTGTATTTTAATCCTAACTCCCCCCAATTTTTCTGCTGGAAGGTGAAATGGTATTTTCCCCTGAAATATCATCATAAAATCTTATGAAATATTTCAGTGATATGAGTCATTTACTTTATTCATCTGGGTAGACATTTAGCTAATAGAAGTAGCTAACAGAAATCTGTGAGAAATATATTGTTAATTCCTGTGGAGGAGGAAGGAAGAAATCCTACTGATGTATTTTTAAGTGTAGTTAAATTCAGTGTTCCCTGCCATTTTAAAATAACCAAAATTATTCTGTTCTGCTCCTTTCTTTCCAAGACACTAAATAAAATTACTTTGACAAAGAATCATGAATCTTTTTTTCTATTAACCTCTCCTATGTTCCATTTCATGACCATAGCAACCAGTATCCTTATTCTTGTCAACCTTGTACTTCATACACAAGTGAAACCTATTACCATGCACTATGGGGTTTAGTTAGCAATCTTGTCCAAGTGTAACCTTTTTTGCAATAGTACTGAAAGTGGCAAGAAACAGATTGTTAAGAAAAAAAAAGTTGGCAGGCCCTGGAAGGGTGGCTCAGTTGCTTGGAGCATTCTCCTGTGCACCGAAAGGTTGCACGTTGGATCCCCGGTCAGGGCATGTGTCCAGGCTCTGCTTCCATCTCCTGTCCGGGCACTTATGGGAGGTGACCAGCTGATGTTTCTCCCTCTCTCTCTCTCTCCCTTCTCCTCTCTCTAAAAATCAATAAACATATTCTTGGGTGAGGATTAATTTTTTAAAATATTGGCAGCTTTGGAAATTATGTGCGCTGTAGGTAAGTTAATATTCAGCATATAAATTCTAACGGTATTAATGCACACTCAGAAAAACTGGCGCATTTCAAACTCTTAGTAATTCATGTTATTAAATGAAGGCCAGTATTGCTTTCAGTAATAAAAACCCAATTAATACATTTTGAGGCTTGAAGTTTTATAAAATCTTTAACATAATTTAAAACAAAAGTAGCTGAGTTGAGAAATCCAGTTTTTGCGAACTGATTGGTGACCCGTCTGCTGTGAGGAAACCATTATCTGTTTTATTCATTAGTTCTGAAATTCAGTGTTCTTTGGAGGGAGGAAAGCCAATTTTAGTAGGAACTAAAGAATTGAATTATTATTCTTCAAAATCATATGCCTTTCAAGATAAATGTCTACCCCATTGTTATACCTGTACACATTGATATATTATCATGAATAATTTCAGGTTTATATTGTTCACTGTCATGGTTTAATGGAAAAATTTGTTTCTTTTTATTTTCAAGAAAGTTAGCTATTTTGTTGTCTCTCACAGGAAACTATTACATATTACTAAATACTTAAATATAATTCCTCCAGATTGTATCTTGGGTATATGGTATTTCCTCTCTTCATAAGAATAATTTCTTGTGAAGAATGATTTTTATTGGATATTGGATAGTATAAAGGGATTATTGCTGATTTTGTTGGATGTGCTAACAATATTATGGTTATGGAGCAAAAATGTCATTTTTTAGAGATATATCCAAAAGTATTTAGGGGTTAAATGTCATGAATAGTATAATTTTCCTTAAAAATCTTTAGCATAAGAATAATATGAGAAAATAATGTAAAGTAGAAGCTATTGTTACATCTAATCAATGAGTATTTTGTGTATTCATTATATCATTGTCCATACTGTGTGTTTGTAATTTCCATAATAAAGAGACTAAAACATTAACTTATTTCTTAAAAATGTGTATTCATATAGCTATACAGCATGGAATGCTCTATGGTACAAAAAAAACTTTTTAAAAAAATAGATTTGGTACATTTTTAGCCATTAAATAAATATCCCTAAAATTGAGACCAAAGTTTATATCATTAAAACTGAAACCAAAGCTTCAGATGATAAAGCTTGCCTAAAAATATAAATTTTCGATTCCAGCCCTTTATCTTTTCTTTAATCCTCATCCAAGTATATGATAACTGATTTCAGAGGGAGGGGAAAGGAGAGAGAGACAGAGACAGAGACACATCAGTCAGCTGCCTCCCAATGCACCTGACCCACTGGAGATCCAACCCGCAACCTAGGGATGTGCCCTGACCTGGAATTGAAACTGTGAGCTTTTGGTGCACAGGACCAGTCTCCAATCACCCGAGCCACCCTGCCAGGGCTCCAGGAATTTATCTTTTGATCACAGACAGAACATTTTTGTTTTTCAAAGACTTAGTGTGTTCTAACTATATGCACTTGATATTTAAATTTCCTGATTGTCTTAAATCTGACTAAAACCGAGAAATGTGTATAAATACTATAAAATATTAATCACTGATAATTATTTTTTATTTGGAGTGAGAATGGGAAGCCAGTTAACCATTTTGTTGTTTGAATAAAAAGCTCTGCTTGCATTTCTCCTGAGTACCGTATGATATTTCTAATAGGGACCTTAACTGTACAAAAAGGAGTTCTTTTAAATTTCATGGAAATATATATTCACATACATATTCATTCATTGAAATATATTTTATGTGTATATAAAATTATATACATATATCCAAGTTGGTATTGCCTTATATAATAATAGAGCAGTCAGAAAACTAGTTTTGAAATTCTCAAGGTAAAAAGCAAAACAGTCCAAAATATCCTGATGAAAGAAGGAAGATATTTAAGTTTCTTATTTAATGTTTTAAGCATTTAATCTAAAGTCAGGAAAAAAGATAACTATTACAGGAACTGCCATTGTGTGAATATCAAACAGCTGGTATTATTCTTCAGAAGCCATAGATGCTATTTGTTGTCTAAAAATTTTTTCTGAAGTATGATAAAAATACAGCTACAAATACTAGTTGGACCTCTTGCCAGTGTAAAGGATACTAAAACTGGTAGTTGATACCATTTCAGACAGACTGAAAATCTGGGGGCAAAGAGTTAATGATGCAAACAATATTAGTAATTAGAATGTCAACTCAGCGCAGGAAGAATGTGAGGGAAAGTCTGGGGTGGATGATGTGTCTTCTACGTGTTGTAAGACAGGAAATATAAACAGCTCGGTTAAGCAACATTTATTTCTCTAGTGCCCTTACTATCAGGCATTGTATTATGTACTTCACCTTACTTTTCTCATTTAAAGATGGAGTTACTGGGATGATATGCAACAGGGGAATTCCACAAAGTGCATCTTTATTTCGGCAGAAGAATTTGACACTTTCTCTCCAGTCTGTGACAATGATGATGAAATCTGTGATAGATGTGAGTCTAAGGTACAATCACAACTGGCCAAATTTAAGGTACTGGTATATTGAGAGTGGCTCTTAACAACTGGGTGAGGCTTACCTTGACTTATTCAACATTCTTACTCATGTTTGGGACAAAGCCAAAGTGTAATTTATTGGGAATAAATATAAAGAATTGCAATTACACTTTAAAAATAAACTGTACTTGGCATGGCAGCTAATATATAAAAAACTAGGAGTTTTTAATGCTTATTTTGAATCAAGCTGATGGTAAAATTGCTTTAAAAAGTCATCTGGGGCAGCATTAATGAAAGTATTCTCTCTGATTTTGGGAGATAATAGTCTCACTGGACTCTTAGAAAAATAATCCATGTTCATTTTATAAAATTAGGGTGAGTAAAACCAAAAAGCCCTGCAATCTCACCACTCAGATTACATATATTCTTAGAGCTCTTGTAGCTGTCTTCCTTTTTGCTTAAATTATCTCCACGGCAACAGAAGTATTTATGTCCTGGGGTCCTTAGGTTCTGCTGACTATCAAAGCTCCTCTTAGCAGAGATTCCCATCTTCCAGAAATTAGAATCATGGACCTTCAGAGCCAGAGAGACAGTTTCATCAGCATCACCTGGACAGTCCTTAGAACTATAAATTGGACTATACCATCTGAATGAGAATATCTGGGGGTGGGACCTAACAGTCTGTATTCTAACAAGCCCTCCAGATAATTCCAATCCACACTGAAGTTTGAGAACTGCCCTGAGTTTAATGCTTTAATTTTTTAGATAAGGAAGTTAAGATCCATATAGGATGTCACAAATTGATTTGAGAGATTACAATGCTGGAATACTCGCACAGTGATTCCCAGGATAACGAATCATCCCTTAGGGAGATGTGTTTATTGGGGGTAATTGCTAAGCAGTATTAGAAAGAATGCTAGGTGTGAATAGTGTAATGGGAGAAGAGCCTACCATTTAACTCACCGGTGGGCTTCTTGCAAATCAACAGTAGCTCTTTGATACATTGAACTTTAGTCTAAAACAAAGGTTTGCTTGATCTAATATGTTTTATTCACTCGATTATACGTGTATTATTCCCTGAGGCAAGTTTACGTGCCATATATGTAACTACTACCCCGTTCCATCACTGCTGCTCTCTAATTAATCTCGGGAGTGACCCTGCAGTATTCACTTTTTTTTTAACAAGCTCATCACACTTACGTTTGAGAATCCCTAACATAGAAGATGATGTTTAAAGTGGTTAAGAGTAAAACTGGTTGGACTCGACCAACATTTTCAATGTCTTTTTATTTAGGTTCCACAGTGAAAACTCAAAACAATTCGCTGATATGCTTATCATAAAATCAATGTAATAACATCAGAGATCACTCCAGAATTTGTAATGGAACAGCATTGAAATGATTTTTTTTATTAAGTATAATATAGTTTTCTTACTGTCTGGGAAAAGTGGGGGGGGGGGCAGAGAATCACTGTAGGAGGAACAAGAAATCACAAAAGCAAGAACAAGAGTTGAAATAATGGATCCTGTTCTAAGCTACAGATGTAGCCAACTTTAACTATCGCAGTACAGAAAAGATCACAGACTATCTCGGCGGTTGTCAGGGATTTTAGTTTTTTAAGATTACATTGTGTGGAACAGTCAGATTTAGGAAGAAGATACATTTGGGGAATAAGAACAGAACTGCAAGATCAAAATGCTCTACCTTGAATTTCTGTAGCATTTAACATTTTTGAAAGTGCCTTCACATAAACTTTTATTTTCTCCATGTAACAGCCCTGTAAGGAAGGAAATTAGTACCAGCAAAACCGTTTCAGAAACTTTCCTGAATCACGCATAAAAGATAGCGAAGACGATATAACCAGAGAAATGACAGAAAAGGTTGTCAGTGAGAAAGTGGGGCAGGCACAAAAAGCTGAGGTCCAGAGAACGGGCGAAATAGCTTCAACGGGCAAGTAAATGCAAAAAAAGCCAGGGTGCAGGAAATTGGGATCAGGAAACTGGAATGTACTTATGTGTCCCAAAGAGGATGAATGAGGTCAAAGATAAAGAGAAAAATGAAAGGTAATGCTGCACTTAAAGCTGCATGGAAGTTTCGTGGGCTGACATGTCCCTCATGCCAATGACCACAGCAAGGCCTTGGACCCCAGGCTGAGCATCACGCGACGAGGACGTCGCGGAGGGCGCCGGCGGGAAGACGCCAAGGCCTGAGTGGAGACTCCCGACTAACAAAGGCCGCCGGGGGGATTTCCCACAGCGCGCAGCCGGCGGTGGCCGAAGGGTTAACTGCGCGCCCGACTCCCGCGCGCATCCCGGCCCCCACTCCGACTGTCGCTAGGAGACGCCGGAAGTGGGGGAGGGGTGAGCGCGGGGCGGAGGGTGGGAATCTTTTCCAAGCGCCCTGGGCGGAGGGAGGGAGAGGAGCGCGCGTGCGCGCGCCTGGCCAGCTGTCGCCGCGGTGACTGTCCTCGGAGTCCATCGGCTCGCGCCCCGCCCCCGTCCCTGCTGACCCCTCCCTTGTCGCGCGCGGGGGTGTTTCTCGCTCCTCCCGAGTTGCGGTCGCCGTGGCCGCTGCTCCTCCTCTCCCAGGCTTGGGTTTCCCTGGCGCCGCGGCCGCCGCTGCCTCTGCGGTCTGTATGAGGAGGAGGAGGAGGAGGATGTGAAGATGGCGGAGCTGCAGATGCTGCTGGAGGAGGAAATCCCGGGGGGGCGCCGGGCTCTCTTCGACAGCTACACGAATCTGGAACGGGTGGCCGATTACTGCGAGAACAACTACATCCAGGTGAGATGCGTCTCCTGGCCCGGACGCGTCTCCTGGCCCGGGCGCGCGGGGCTTCAGGGTGGTGAGCGGCGCGTGGGACCCCCCACTGCGGGCTGGGTAGCGCGGGGCGCACCGTCTGAGGCCCGGGCGGGGACCGGCCCTGCGGCACCCGCGATTGGGGGTGGGGCAGGGTGGGAGTTGGGGCTGGTGAATGGATGAGAATTCTCCAGGTGGAGGAAATCGTGGCTTTAAAACATTTTTAAAAGCCGTGAATCAGGCGGTGTGTGGTGTCCCCGCCTCTTCGCTTCTGCCCTCGGTCGCCCCCGCTCCCGGTGCCAGTCAGTGTTCTGGATGGCGGGGGAGGCGGAGAGTGGCGTTTTCTATTTGACAGAATCATGCTCCCCCTATGTAGCAGGGGTGTCGGGGAAGCGTGGGTCATCCCCTTCCTCCAAGCTCTGGAGTATTTTTTTAAGGGACAGTGTTGCTGCAAAGTGAAGTGCCTCAGTTTCTATTCATATGAATGCCTCAAGGGACTGTCATTTGAGTGTGTGGGTGTTTTTGTTTTTTGGCTTGTGTTTTAGATTCTAACTGGGGATACATACAGTAGAAGAGCAGTTGTCTCTTTTTGGAAGTTACTGCTGTTTTCCTCTCTATGGAGGATGAAACGCTGCATGATAAAAAGCTTTCCCCTCTCCCAACCCGTTAGAATAAATGATTTGTTTTCCTGTGGGAAAAACAATTGTGACTATTTTTCAGAGAATATTAGGAAATGATCCTCATGGTTTAATTTTTCCCGTGATGGTTGGTTTGGCACAGGGACTCAAAGTGGTGGTGCTGTGTATATGTGTATGGAGGCAGGGGATATTGGATGAGATGAGATTCAGCTGTGCCTGGGTGAAGCGAAAGATTCTGTGGGTTAAAAAATTCTTCTTTAAAAAATTGTTTGAAGAATAAGTTAAAACGGACAGTTTGCAAATTCAGCATCTTTTGTTTTCTTATGGCTTCTTCCGAATCACAGGTCCTACCTCCATTTTTTCCCTTCCCATTTGAATTCTCCTGGGATAAAGGTGGATATGGAAGAAGTATGTTAAATTGTCCCTACACTACGGCCTTTTTTTCTCCTGCTCCCATATCCATCTCTCCAGGCATCCTTCTTAACGTCAGGTATTGAGGGACATTCTCAACTCTTAGTTTAAACTAAAAAAAAAAGGTATTAAAATGTATAGGTTCATGAGTTTTGTAAGGAGCACATGCTTAATCAAGGATGGTATTGTGGTATTTTACTTGATTAGATATATACTGAACTGTTTATTATCTTATAGGAATATTTGTAATGGAGAATGAACCAGATATAATCCAAGGCTTTTCTCTCCGAAGAGGCAGTTGAAAGTATATGGCTGGTAGGAAAAGAAAGACTGTCTTGGGTCAAAGGTTTCGTGCAAATGTAGTTGTCCATATTTGTAGGGTGCCTTTTTCTAAAAAATTATTTATTTATCAATTGATTTTAGAGAGAGAGGAAGGGAGGGAGGGCAAAGGAGAGAGAGAAAAGAAGGGAGGGAAGGGGGAAAGAGAAATATCGATTTGTTGTCCCACTTATTTATGTATTCATTGGTTGATTCTTGTATTTGCTCTGACGGATCCTGCAACCTTGGAGTAGGGGACAAGGCTCCAGCCAGCTGAGCACCCGGCTAGGGCTATAGGGTGCTTTTCTGACACTGCGTGGAATAGGAGAGATTGAAAGGTTCACTTGTTCAAGTTTCCACTAAATATATTCAAAAGTCTTTTTTAGCCTATGGCCTCATACTGTGTCAAGGTTTGATGGTATCCATCTAGTGTCTACAGAATTTCATAGTGCAATTACTAGAAACTGCTCTGTGAGCAAATGATAACATGTACTGTGTCAGTTTATACTGTGTAATGGACTTCGGGTGGGAAGGACTGGAAGAAGCTGTGCTATCTCAGGGAGTTCATCTTCTTTAGGAGAGGCAACTAAAGGACTGAAGTAGTAATTTTATTGCCTTGTGCAGCATATTACTAGTGAAAAGAGTTAAAGGTCAGAAGAGAAATTGAGGGTGAACAAATGATTGTGTTGCACTTACTACTAGTGAGTAAAGAAAACAAACAGATTTGTCTCTCTTTGGAATTGTTATTTAATTTCAAGGTATAGTACTCCTTAGATTATAATTGTTACATAAAGGTGAAAGTACGTGGATTGATAAAGCTGAGAGGTTGAAGGGATCAGTGATTGTCTTTTTATATTTACACACTATCTTAGCAGTGGGACTCAATTTAGTGGTGGCATTTTGAAATTCAAAGAATAAATATTGATTAATAGAAATGGATTTGGATTTTGAAATATTTCTTCAGTTTAGCATCTAAAACAGATTGTATTTTTTTTTTTTACCTTAGATTATCAACAGTTTGAGGATCCGCTGGATATATTTTTGGTGTTCTCTTCCCAGATGACAGCTCTTACATGATTTTTCTGTAGTAAAGTTGATAAATAGAACGTGGTGATAGTGATTTGTGCTGACATAGCTGCACAGTTCGCAGGCTGTCCTTGCAATCCAAAGAATTGACCAGCAGGGGTTTTGATGCAGCCTCTGGCCCTGCAATAGAGGAAAGTTAATTGGTGGGATCAGTGACCAAATGGTCAGTTTAGCCTTATTATAGCATCATGCCCTAAACACTAGCTCAAGCTAACTAACTGGACACTCAATTTTATTGTGTGAAAATGTAATTTTTGCTTGTAAAGCAGAAAAAGGACAGATCTGTTGACCACATGTAACAAAAGGTAAGGTATTTTTTCCCCCTCTGTTTTTATTTTATTTTATTTTAAGATTTTATTTATTTTTAGAGAGGGAAAAGGAGGGAGAAAAAGAGAGAGAGGAACATCAGTGTGTGGTTGCCTCTTGTATGTCCCCTACTGGGGACCTGGCCCGTAACCGAGGCATGTGTTGTGACTAGGAATCGAACCCTTGACCCTTTGGTTTGCAGGCTGGCACTCAATCCACTGAGCCACACCACCCAGGGCCTCAGTGTTCTTGTATAGCTGGTTTTATGCATAGGAATATCCAAAATTTTAAGATAAATAGGAATATTCTAAATGTGAATTCTAGTGTGTGAAATTGACAAAGAAGGGAAAATGATTGTGCTGTCCTGAAAACAGTTGTACTCTTTAAATTGTATCTGTGTTATAAAAATATTCTTCAGATATCAGCGTTAGAAGTGATCAGACATTGTCTGTATGAACACCAACAAAATCTACAGGTAGAGTAGAGCAGGGTTGTAAGTAGTAGTTTTCTGTGTTACTAATGCAGTGAAACAAATTTAAAAATAATCTGTAGTAAAATTTTAGATGATTTTTATTTTATTCAACCTCTAGAAAATTTTTCTAAATGTGACGATAGAAAGTTATAATTGCAATTTGCTGATATTTACCATTGTTCATTATTTGGATGTGGAACAAAATTATCCAGTAAAATGAATTTGCTCAGAAGAACAAATATTATGAATTTATCTTAATATTTTATTTGAATTACTTCTCTTGAATAACAGGAGAGCTATCGTTAAAAGCTCTCCTTTTTTCTTTTTATCAACAAGGATACTCCACAGTTCATTAAAAATTACATGAAGAAGCTGCTCATGAAGAATTATGTCTTTTTCCTAGGCAATTTCATAGAAAAGTAATTACTAAACGATACAGATATTTAAAACTCTTATTTAATAAAAGCCATAGAATGCATACTTATTGTTGAAAAATTATTAGAAAATACAACTTGTCTAATCATTTTGAACATATATCTAGTATTTATACTTTTAAATTCTTTGATATAAGTATCATATTTTTTTACAAAAATAGGTTCATATTCTGTAGTACCTGTATACCATTCTTTTTTTTTTTTTTTAACATTTTATTTATTTATCTTTAGAAAGGAAGGGAAGGAGGGAGGGAGAGAGGGAGAGAAATATCAATGTATGGTTGCCTCTTGTGTGTCCCTTGCCGGGAACTGGCCTGCAACCCAGGCATGTGCCCTGACTGGGAATTGAACCGCAATCCTTTGGTTCACAGGCCCATGCTCAGTCCACTGAGCTGCACCAGCCAGGTATACCATTCTTTAAAAAGAAACTTTTAATGGTACTAGGCTTATTATGGGTGTCATAGGATATATAGAAAGGAGGTTTGTGTTGATGTGTTTGAGTTCTGTCTGTTCTCACAAATAGAAGAATCTTACAAGTACCTAGAATGACAAAGAAGAGAAAGAATGTCCATCATTTGAGAGAAATTTAAGGTCCTTCCCTGTGATTTTTGTCTTTTACTTCCACAGACAAGAGTAAACCACATATGTGAACTGAATTAGGGAAACTCAATTTCCATAGATTGAGGTGATTTAATTTATCAGGATTTAATCAAGTCATCCTTAACAAAACTAGTCCTGACTTCCTGGCAGAGACATTTGGTGTTTGGATTTTCAGTGAAAAAGACAAACCAGTCAATGCCAAGAAATTTGACAGGATTGGAAAACATACTAAATTATGTTCTGAGCCTATTCTTTTTATAATTAAAATTCTTAAATTTAATTTTAAAAATAATTTTTGGCCCTGGCTGGTGTGGCTCAGTGGATTGAGTGCCAGCCTGTGAACTGAAGGGTCGCTTTTGGTTCAATTCCCAGTCAGGGCACATGCTAGTGTTGCGGGCCAGGACCCCAGTAGGGGGCACATGAGAGGCAACCGCACATTGATGTTTCTCTCCCTCTCTTTCTCCCTCTGTTTCCGTCTAAAAATAAATAAATAAAATCTTTAAAAAAGAAAAATAATTTTTGTAATTTTCTCATTGTGCACTTTCTACATCTTCTCCAAGGTACTTAATTGGCCTCTTAATTCTCTTCATTGATCCAAGGACTTCAGCTGCACTTCTTTTTTTGTCCTACTTTGAAAAGCTTGTTTAGAAATTGCCCTTTAGTCAAACAGGTCATAAACTCTTTCTTTTCTTTGTCTTCTTAGCTTGGTATGATTAATGTATGAATGTGTGATAGGTTTCCTTTATTCATGGTGGCCTATTTTCTCCCATAGAATGGTTTATAACCAAATTGGTTTTCTCATGTGTAGGATATGTATTTCAGATATTTTAAAGAATGAGATCCTTTGGCATTATTTTCCTTTTAAAACTCAAGAAATTTTAATAGCATTCAGTGGAAGTAAGTGTAAGTATAATCTTTTGGTGGATGAATGGAAGTATCCTGAAAGTTATATTATACTATCCATAGACTTTTGATAGCTTATGATTGAATTTTTATGGGACTTAATAGATTGGCTTTTTGAAGTAGCATGTGGGCCAACACCTGCTACTTTGAATTTTTCATTTACTTGGTATTTCTTTTCCACATACAAAACTGGTACAAGATAAAGTTTGTATCTTAAAATTTTTAATATCCACTAGGCATATGATGTTGTACATATAGTAGACACTAATTAAATAGTTTTGCTGAATGTCAGAAATACATTCTTGACTTATTTGAGACAGTGCACTGAATTATTTTATAGACTGAATGTAATTACCTCTAAATTTCTTTTGCAAGCTTTTCCTTTCTTATGATATAGAAAGTATCATTCATATTGCAGGAACAGAATTACTTTGCCAGGAACAGAATTTTACTTTTTATTTCTTTTACTTTTAATCCTCACCTGAAGATTTGTTTATTGATTTGAGAGAGAGAGAGAGAGACATTGATTTTGCCTCCTGTATGTGACTTGACTGAGGATCGAACCTGCATCCTTTTGGTGTATGGGGTAATGTTCCAAACAACTGAGTTACCTTGCCAGGGTGCTTTTTAATTTTATATTATTTTTAATGCAAGTAATAGACTTTGATGTAGAAATCTTGGACCACAAAACAGTTTATGTTACAATACAGATTTTTTTTTTTTATTAGATTTTTGTAGTCAGGTTTACTGAGGTATGATACACATGCAATACAGGTCACCCTTTTTAGGTCTATGAATTTTGACAAATTTATTCTGTTATTTAACCACTACAATATAAAACGTTCTGGTTTTAGCTAATGATGAATATAGCTGTAAACATTTGCAAATAGATGTTGGTGGGACATATGTCTTTACCTCACTTGGGTAAATGTAAGGAATTGGCTTTAGGTTGCCATCCTGATTACATCACCATCCTGATTACACTGTAGGTATCCATATAGAACACATGGGCAAGGCTTGAACTGAAGGTGATCTGAGTCTTGGCAGAGCACCTGTGATCCTCTTGGACTATGAGGTTGTGTGACAAGCCACTATGAAGCTTTTTCTCACTGACTTCCCTGTTTAAAAGGAGGCATGATACATTTTCTCATCACCTCCTGCTTCTGATGAGTTGTGACCTTCTGTTGTACCCTTTTAGGGTTCAGCTGCTACATGGCATTGACTACTCAGCAACAGTGTTATATCAACCATGTTGCAATCATATGGCACCTTTTATTTTGGTATTTCTCTGCACAGGGGCCTCAGCTTTTACTCCTCTTCCTTTAGCTCTCTAAATGGTAGACTTTCTGTTAGGGCTTGAGCAAAGGTGTTAGGTCTTTGTTGCCTTACCTTTGCATTGACAATATATATTTAACAATAGGATCATTTGGTTACATGGGTTATAGGAAGTGCTGAACTTTTTTCCCCGAAATGATGGTACTATTTTATGTTCCCACCAGCAAAGTTACAGTTGCTCTTCATCCTTGTCAGCACTTGGTTTTGTCAGGTTTTAAACTTTTAGCAATTTTGATAGACATTAGTGATCTCTCACTGTTTTTGTTTTGCATTTTCTTAATGACTAATGAATTTAAGCATCTTTGTCCATCTGTTTATTTGCCATCTCTATATCCTCTTTGGTGAAGCTTGTTTGACCTTTTGTGCATTATTTTAATTTTTATTTATTTATTATAGTCAGAGGGGAAAGGAGGGAGAAAGAGATGGAGAGAAATATCAACGTGTGGTCGCCACTCCCACGCCCTATATTGGAGACCTGACCTGGCTGGCAACCCAGGCATGTGCCCTGACTGGGAATCAAACCAATGACTCTTTGGTTTGCAGGCCAGTGCTCAGTCCACTGAGTCACACCAGCCAGGGCTCCTTTGTGCATTTAAAAAAATTGTTTGCTTATTGTTGAGTTTCTAGAGTTCTTTATATATTCTGGAGATAAATAACTTTGTAGATACATATTTCATGAATATTTTCTCCCAATATGTGATTTGTCTTTTCATTTTAAGATATCTTTCATAGAGCAGAAGTTTTAAATTTTTATGGAGTATAATATATCAATTTTTTCTTTCTTTGTTCATATTTTTGGTGTTATAGCTAAGAAATATTTAACCTAAAGTCACAAAGATGTTCTGTTTTTTCTTTTAGACATTTTTATAGTTTTAGGTTTACAGTTAAGTCTATGATCCATTTAGAAATAATTTTTCTACATTGTGTGAGGTATGGGTCAAGGCTGTTTTCTGTTTTGTTTTGTGTCTTCTAACAATTGAAATGACTATTAGATTGTTAAAGAACCATTTGTGGGAAAGACTCCTTCCTCCATTGAATTCCCTTGGCTGAAAATCAATTGACCAATGTGTTTGGGTCTGTTTTGGCCTGTCTTTTGTTCCTTTGATGTGTATGTATGTACTCTTTGCCCTTACCATGCTGTAGGGTTACAGTAAGTCTTGAAGTCAAAGTAGTGTGAATATTTTACCTTGCTCTTTGTCAGAATTGTTTTGGCTATTCTAGGTCCTTTGCTTTTTCTGTAGTGTTTTGGTATTGGCTTGTTAATTTCTGCAGACTTGCTGGGAAATGGCATTGAAACTGTAGATCATTTGGGGACAAATTGACATTTTCAAAATATAGAGTGTTCTAATCTTTGGTTTTGATACTTCTCTCCATTTATTTTAGGTTATCTTTGATGTCTCTTGTCATTGTAGTCCTTAGAATACACACAAACTTTGCATATTTTATATTTATCCCTAATTGTTTTATAATTTTTGACACTACAGCAGTTTCCATTTGTTCATTACTAGGGTACCAAAAGGATTGACTTTTACATATTGACCCTTTAATGTTTGACCTTGCTATATTTATGTATCAAACCTTATAGTATTTTTTGAAGATTTTTTTGGATTTTAAACATGTAAACAATCATGTCATCAGCAAATAAAGATGGTTTTATTTCATCCTTTCTAGCCTTTTTTCCTTTTATTTCCCTTTCTTGCCTTACTACACTGACTAGGACCTCCAACATGATGTTGGGTAGGAGTGGCGAGAGCCTGTGTCCTTCACTTGTTCTCAGTTTTAGGAAAACAGATAGTCTTTCACCATTGAGTATGAATTGGCTGTAGGGTTTTTTTTTTTTGTTTTTTTTTTTAATGCCTTTTATCAGTTTGGGGAAATTCTCTTTTATTCTTAGATTACTGAGAAGTTTTTTTTTAAAACTATAAATAACTTGTATATGGTCATGTGCTTTTTTCCTACACCTGTTGAGATGTTCATTGTATTTTTGGTGTGTTGATAAAGGTGAATGACATTGATTGCAAGATAGATTTCTAAAAAATTTGTACTTACAGGAAATTTGGTCGGTCAAGTAATAAGTGAAGGTATAGAACTTTTTTTAATAAGAAATGGACTAATACTGATGTCTAGAAATTTGCTATAATAAGCAAGCTTTGTCAGACAGGTGTATGTATATTGTATATTGACCGCTGTTTATGAACTTTGCTATGTGCTATATTTGTGTATGCAAAAGGACTCTTTATTAAGGCTTACCTGGCAGGAGTGTCCAGCCTGTGGCCTACCAGCTGCCTGCAGCCCGAGATAGTTACGAATGTGGTCCCAACACAAAGCCTTAAATTTACTTAAAACCTTTTTTTTTGCTCATCTGTTTTTGTTAGGGTTTGTATATTTAGTGTGTGGCCCAAGACAACTCTTCTTGCAGTGTGGCCCAGAAATGCCTAAAGGTTGGAAATCTGGACAGCATTACTATTTTTAAAAACCCTTAAATTGCTTTTCATATTGAGATCATCAAAAAAGTTACAAAAAAACCTGAAAATATGTGGGTTTTATTAAATAGTAATTTTGCTAATTAAATACTTGAATGCATTGAAAAGATAACTAATGTTAGTGGCTGTTCCTGGGAAACCGTTTGACCTTCTGTCTCAGTTTTCTTATCTGTAGGACGTACAATTATAATAGTTCATAGGGTAATTTTGAAGATTAAATGAGTTAATACATTTAAATACAGCTAAAAGAGTACATGTTTAATCAGATCTCAGGCTATCAGTTTTTTGAGTATGCCATTATTTTATGTGTCACTAAATTAACACTGTCACTTAAACACTTAAATACTGGAATTTCAGTTATGTTAAAGTATGAATGGTTCATCTCACAATCAATGAAACATGCTAAGTAAATGTTTGCTATTACTGCAGTCATTGTTAATGTATATTGAAGACTTAAGTGTTTTATTTTGTCATTTTTTTACACTACTCTTGAGATAGCTTTAATTGGTCACTTTTTATTATTTTTTAAATTTTTATTTATTGACTTCAGAGAGAGACAGAAACATCAATTTGTTGTTCCACTTATTTATGCATTCATTGGTTGACTCTTCAAAAAATATTTTTTAATTGATTTTTGCAAGAGGTAGGGAGAGGGAGAGAAATTGTTCTGCTTATTGATGCATTCATTCATTGTTGTGTGTGCCCTGACCTGGGATGGAACCTGCAACCTTGACTTAATGGGCCTGATGCTCTAACCACCTGAGCTGCCTGGCCAGGGGCTTCCTTTTTTGTTTTGTTAGGATGAAATCTGGCTGTATTTGGGGTTCAAAGATGCTTGCATCTGTGGGGCTGGGATTTCTTGCATCCTAATTTCACATGTCCTACTGAACTACAAATGTGTTATGGTAGGATTTTTCTAGTTAAACAGATTTTCATAGCTTTTATAACTGAAGTGTATTAGGTAAAACTGTAGTTCACAGACACACAGAGTTATATTTTAATTTTCTACAAATAGTGACATACTAATTATGGATATCCTGAGTTCAGGTTGGGCTTTATCCCAAAACTTCAGAGTGATATTTCTTAACTTTTTATACTTCATGCCCTCTTATGATAAATGTAAAAACCAATTTACCCAGTGCTGTTATATCCATTTTATGGTTCTGTGTTGACTTAGGCCGTAGGCACTATAACTTTCACCCTTTCCAACAGTTTGCCAAGATGGAAGGACTTATATGAGGTAGGCCTTCTAGAGTTTATATCTATCAGGGTGACAAAATCTGCAGAGTCCAGAGGTTCAGGGATAAGTCTTCAGATCACATGTGACCCAGTATTATCATTAAGCTTATGACTACTTTAGCTCCCATTTTGAACTATACGTATAAGGAAATTATTTAGGCATTTGTTTAAACTGACATAATACCTTTTGCATATACAACCTTATAGTCCTGATGGTGTTATTTTCAAATCCAGAAGGAGATTTTGTAATAATACAAAACTCTGATGTATTTACTTCTTAATTTCTAAATATTCAAACTGTCATTTTCTATATTATTTTTCCATTGCTGTTGTAATGTTACCACAAATTTAGCATCTTAAGTCAACATGACCTTATATCATTTTGTTGTTCTGAAGGTTAGAAGACAAAAATGAGCCACACAACTGTGTTCTCTCCAGAGCCTCTGGGGAGAATCAGTTTCTTTGCCTTTTCCAGCTTCTACAGGCCACTCAGCATTCTTTAGCTCATGATCCTCTTTCGATTTCTAAGCCAGCAGTGGCATCACTCTGGCCTCTTCTGTGTTCTCATCTCTTTCTGTCCCTCCGCTTCTGTCATCACATCCTCTTCTCTCCTGCTTCAGTTGTCACATTGCCTTCTCTGACTCTGACACTGTCTCTTATAAAGACCCTCAGGATTATATCGGGCCCTCTCAGATAATCTCCCCATCTCAGGATCTTTATCACATCTGCAGTTTCTTTTGCCATGTAAAGTAACATGCACAGTTTGCAGGGATTATGGTGTAATCATTTTTGAGGGTCGGGGAGCCCTTAAGCCTACTGTTGTACCTGGGCATAGCTTTTCCTGTAGTCGTTCCTTTCTCAGTAAGTGACAACTCTAAACTCCTTGATATTTAAGCCAAAACGCTTGGTACCATCATTGACTCCATTGGATAATAAAAGGCTTTATCTTCACACATCTGGATCTGAGTACTCACCACCACTCCTGCTACCAACCTGGTCCAAGCCACCACCATCTTTCTGTTGCCCCTATATTGCTATACAGATTATGGCAATAACCTTTTAGCTAGTCTTAGAACAGCAGCCAAAGCAGTCTTTTAAAAATCTAGGTAAATCAGATCATGTCACTCCTCTGTTCATAACACTCAAGAGATTTCCCATCTCACTCAGCGTAAGAACTAGTCTTTAAAATTGCCTACAGGCTGCAAATGATTGAGCTTCTAGTCTTGAATCATCTCCTGTTACACTCCTTTTCTCCCCGGTGCTCACTCTACTGCAGCCACTTTTCTTGAACATACCAGGCATACTTCTGCCTTGGAACCTGGTTACTTTGCATTTACTGTGCCTTCTGCCAGGAGTGCTCATCCCCCAGAGAGTAAGTAGTTGTATGACTGAATCTTTTACCTCTTTCAGGCTTTTGCGCAAATGTCATCTTCTTGATAACCCCTTTTTGATCTGTGTAAAATTATAACATACTCCTGCCCTTTGTTCACTCTCCCCTTGTACTCTTCTTTCCAGGCTTTATTTTTCTTAATGTTATTTATGTAACATGACATATCTTATTTATTTCTATGCCTGTCTGCTTTCCCTGGTATGTGAGTGCCATGAGGGCAGGGAGTTTTGTCTCTTCCATTGCCAGCATCTGGAACAGTGCCTGGGACAAAGTAGGCATTCAGTAAATATTTGTTAAATGAATAAATTAGGTCTTTCCTAGTAAGCAGTAGAAAATATCTATTTGAGAGCTGTGACATAGTTTTCCAAGGTTGAAGACTTTGTAGATTTATGTACAGGTAAATGAAGTTGTCAATACTTTCCATTAGTTCAGCATATTCGATGTAGGTGTGATTGACAATCGACAGCGCTGTTTCAGACATGGCCTGTGCTTTAGAGTAAATTCAGCAGTTCAGTTACTTTCACTCAGCGCAGGGCTTATTCTACAGTGGATGCTCATGAATTGTCTGAGCTGATCTACAGCTTCCTGGGAAATAAGCGAGGGAGATATTCCTATATTTAAAAAATCAGATAAGTAAACTCAAACTTAACCTTTGATTCTGCTAAACTAAAATTCAGTTAACACAGCAGTCATGGTCTTTCCCCCTGTATCCTCTGTGTTTTGTTGAGTAAAACGATTGAACTTAGGACTCATGCCATTTAAAACTTTTTAGTATATATTTTTCCTTAGTTATTCAAAAAATATATATTGAGTTTTTGTCCATGCTGGGAATCAGTGGTAAGTAACTCATGGATGCGGCAGTCTAGTCTGTTAACCATTTTAATTCCTGTGGTGGTGAG
Source organism: Anoura caudifer (assembly GCA_004027475.1). Lineage (NCBI taxonomy): Eukaryota > Metazoa > Chordata > Mammalia > Chiroptera > Phyllostomidae > Anoura > Anoura caudifer. The sequence goes on along the minus strand of PVKU01004353.1, from coordinate 91,610 downwards.
CCTCTTTTGTAAATTCTGAATTAGTTGGGTTTGAACTGAATATAACATGGGACGATTTTTCTTTGTTGTTTTTGCTGACTATTATTTGGCTTTGTCTATTTGTCTATGGATGACTTTGGATAGAGGTGAGTAGATGCATGGTTAGGAACTCCAGAAACTACGGAACAAGGTTAAATGGGGGAAGCCAACAAGGGATGCCAGCCTTTTCCGATATTTAGTCCCCCAAGTTTTCAACCAGAAGATAGATCACTTTTTTCTTTTTTTTAATTTTATTTTAATTGTTGTTCTTGCACAGTTTTCTGTCTTTTACTCCCAACCCAGCCTACTGCCCCAGCCCTCCCCACCTCCCTCCCATTTCCACCCCGCCACAGAAGATAGATCTTGAATAATGATACTTTTTCTTTTCCCTTAAAAGTTTTTATTCCAAATGTAGAAGAGCAGGCCATGTTCACAGAAAGAATTTGAATTACTTATCTTTGTTTTGTTTCTGATGTTAGGGGAAAAGCTTTTTGTACTTTTACCGTAAGTACAGGCACACCTTGTTTTATGATGCTTCACTCTATTGCCCTTCACACATGTCATGTTTCTCACAACCTGAAAACCCGAGGCCAGACCCTCTGCCAGCAAAAAGTTTATGACTTGCTGTTTTGAGGTACTTGCTGTGTTATGGTGGTCTGGAACCAGACCTGCAGTGGTCTCCAGGGTGTGTCTGTATGGTGTTAGCTGTGGGTGTTGTCATAGGTGTCCTTGTCAGGTTGAGCATATTCCCTTCTGTTCTTAGTTTGTGTGTTTTATCACGAAAGGGTGTTGAATTTGTCAAATCACTTCTCTATATCTGTTGAGCTGGTCATGTGTTTTTCCCCTTTATTCTGTTAATATGATGTATTAATAGATTGATACATTGGTTGATTTTCCTATGTTGAACCACTCTTAAACATTCCTGGGATAAATCCCACTTGTCATGGGTTATAACCATTTTAATATGATGCTAGATTTGGCTTGCTAATGTTTTATTGAGGATTTTGTGGTAAGGGATATTGGTTTGTAGTTCTCTTATGTCTTTGGGTTTGGTGTTAGAGAAATGTTGGAAAGAATGGAATAGGATGACTTGGGAAGCATTTCTTTTCAAGTTTTGTGGAAGAGTTTATGGAGAATTGGTATTATTTCTTTTTTTAAATATATTTTATTGATTATGCTGTTACAGTTGTCCCATTGTCCCTGCTTCATTCCCCTCCACCCTGCACACCCTCTCCCACCCATATTCCCCCCCTTTAGTTCATGTCCATGTGTCATAAGTTCTTTAGTGTCTACATTTCCCACACTATTCTTGCCCTTCCCCTATTTTCTACCCACTGTCTATGCTACTTACTCTCTGTACGTTTTCCCCCTCTCTCCTCCTTCCACTCTCCTGTTGCTAACCCTCCATGTGATCTCCATTTCTGTGTTTCTGCTCCTGTTCTAGTAGTTTGCTTAGTTTGTTTTTGTTTTTGTTTTAGGTGTGGTTGTTAATAATGGTGAGTTTGCTGTCATGTTACTGTACATGTTTTTTTAATCTTCTTTTTCTTAGATAAGTCCTTTTAACATTTCATATAAAAAGGGCTTGGTGATGATGAACTCCTTTAACTTGACCTTATCTGAGAAGCACTTTATCTGCCCTTCCATTCTAAATGAAAGCTTTGTTGGATAGAGTTATCTTGGATGTAGGTCCTTGCCTTTCATGACTTGGAATGCTTCTTTCCAGTCCCTTCTTGCCTGCAAGGTCTCTTTTGAGAAATCACCTGACACTCTGATGGGAATTCCTTTGTAGGTAACTGTTTCTTATCTCTTGCTGCTTCTAGGATTCTCTCCTTATCTTTAATCTTGGCTAATGTAATTGTGATGTGCTTCGGCATGTTCCTCTTTGGGTCCAACTTCTTTGGGACTCTCTAAGCATCCTGGACTTCCTGGAAGTCTATTTCCTTTACCAGATTGGGGAAGTTCTCCTTCATTATTTGTTCAGATATGTTTTCAATTTGTTGTTCTTCCTCTTCTCCTTCTGATATCCCTATGATTCGTATGTTGGGACGTTTAAAGATGTCCTGTAGGTTCCCAGGCCTCTCCTCATTTTTTTTGAATTCTTGTTTCTTCATTCTGTTCTGGTTGAATGTTTCTTCTTTCTGGTCCACTCCATTGATTTGAGTCCCAGTTCTCCTCCCATCACTGTTGGTTCCCTGTACATTTTCCTTCATTTTACTTTTCATAGCCTTCACCACTTTTTCTATTTTGCAACCATACTCAGCTAATTCTGTGAGCATCCTGATTACCAGTGTTTTGAACTGTGCATCTGATAGGTTATCTATCTGTTCATCAGTTAGTTGTATTTTTTCTGGGGCTTTGACCTGTTCTTTCATTTGGGCCATATTATTTTGTCTCTGTGCACCTGTTGTGTAGAAAGGGGTGGAGCCTTAGGTGTTCTCCAGGGTGGGGCAGCCCATGTCCCTGTGTTGTGATGCTCTATGTGGGGGAGAGGTCCAAGAGGGAACAATGGCACTTGCTCTGCTCTCTGATGGTTTTCAGTCACTTCCCCCGCTTCCCACAAGCAAATTGGGCCTTTCTGGTACTGATTACTGGGTGGGTGGGTTTGTGTATGTTCTAGGACCCTGTGAGTCTCTCCAGTGAACTCTCCTGTGAAGCTGGGAGTTTCTCCTGCTGTTGCCCCAACCCCCATTGGTATTTTCAATTAGAGGTTTGAGGCTTTAGTTTCCCACTCAGGAACCTGGGTTGTGCAGTCAGTCTGTCTTGCTCCTCCCCAGTTGTTCCTCCTGGTTTATCTGCACGTAAATGTGGGACCTCCTGCTCTACCAGCCGCCTTGCCCCATCTGCCAGCTTCCACTCTGCGGGCCAGCTGCAGCCTTGCCTGCCCTGCTCCACAATCTGCTGCCTCACTGGGTCCTCCAGCCTCTGTCTTGCCACGCGTCCTCTCCACCTGGATGCCCCTCTCTGCCCTGCCTACTGGTCTGGATGAATGTTTCTTCTTTAACTCCTTGGTTGTCGGACTTCCATACAGTTTGATTTTTCTGTCATTCTGGGTTTTTTTTTGTTTTTAAATTGTTGTCCTCCTTTTGGTTGTGCAAGGAGGCACAGTGTGTCTACCTATGCCTCCATCTTGGCCGGAAGTCTGACATTAACATCTTTTAAATGCCTATAGACTCTTTAGTGATGTACCTTTCTAGATCTCAAAACTAGTTATATTGTATACAGTCTTTTTGTTTTCTCTGATTAGTCTGGCTAGGAGGTTATTAGTTTTATTGATCTCAAAGAACTAACAATTTTCAGTTATTTTCTGTTATTTATTTATTTTTTAATTGATTTGGGCTCTCATATTTTCTTCTGCTTTTTTGGATTTAATTTGTACTTTTTTAAATTTGAAGTATAAGCTGATTTTTTAATAGACATTTAGTGCTATAAATTTTTCTCTTAAGTAGCTGCTTTAGTGACATCTCACAATTCTGTTTTTATTTTTATACATTTCGGAACACTTTCTAATTTACCTTTTAATGGTTTTTTTGTTTCTGTTTTGAGCAGTGGATTGTTTGGAAATATTTCCAATTTGGAGATTTTTCATGGCTCTTTTTGGTAATTGACTTATCTGATTCTACTGTTTTTAGAAAACATACTTTGACTTGAATTTTTAAGGTCTTTTTGAGACTCTTAAAGGCCTGTAGTAGGGTTTAATTTGGTAAATATTTTGTGTGCTCTTGGACATATAGTCTGCTCTTGGGTGGAGTGTTTTTTAAATATCAATTAGTTCAAAGTCGTTAATGGTGGTGTTCAAGTCTATTATATAGTATTGCTTACACTTTCTGTCTATTCTGTCAGTTATTAAGAGGGTATTGTTGTACTTGACTATACCTGTGGATTTGCCTATTTTTGTAATTCTTTCAGGTTTTACGTCATGTATTTTGCAGCTGTGTTATTAGTGTATAAATGTTTACATTTTTTTATGAATTGGCATCTTTAGAAACCATTTTTTTAAAATAACTACTGTATTTTTAGGACTATAAGACTCACCTAGGTTTTAGAGGAGGAAAACAGTAAAAAAAATTTTGAAACAAAAAATGTGGTAAAATATTTAATAACTTGTGACCCCACTCCACTCCCCCCACATACACACAGCAAGCCAGGTAAGCTACATTTGGACTATAAGACACACCCCCATTTTCCTCCCAAATTTGGGGGGAAAGGTGCATCTCATAGTCCAAAAATACAGTAGTTATATTTTCCTCTGCCATCTACTTTGTCTGATACTGCTATAACCAGTTTTGTTTTCTTTTGATTAGTTTTAGCAGATACATCTTTTTTCTTTTATCCTAGCTGTATCTTTATGTCTATAAAGTATATTTTTAAGGGACATCCATATATATGATTATGCTCTAACAACCTTTTTCTTCTTGTTGTCATGTTTAGATTATTTACATTTTGTTTGATTATTAATATGTTTAGATTTAATACTGTCATCTTACTATTTTCTGTCTCATCCATCTTTATTCCCTTTTTCTACCGTCTTTTGGTGTAAGTAGCTCTCAGAATTCTAGTATATTTCCTTTGTTGGCTTATTAGATATACCTTTGTTTTGTAATTTTAATGGTTGCTTTAAGGTTTATCTCAAATCCCCTTTTAAATATACCACTTTCTTTTAAAAGATATTTTTAAAATTTATTTTTAAAGAGGAGAAGGGAGGGAGAGAAACATCAATGAGTGGTTGCCTCTCACATGCCCCCTACTGGGGACCTGGCCCAAAACCCAGGAGTGTGCACCGACTGGGAATCTAACTGGTGACCCTTTGGTTCATAGGCCGTGAGTCAGTCCACTGAGCCACACCAGCCAGGGCACCACTTTTTGTGTAGTATGTGAATCTTACAGTATTATACTTCTGTTTCTCCCTTCTCATCCTTATACTGTTACTGTCATACATTTTATGTATATATGTGTTATAAATCCTGCAATGCATTCTTTTTAATTTTTGTTTAAACCACCAGTAATCTTTTTTAAAAATTTGAATAATGTTAAAAAAATCATATATTTACCCATATAATTACCATTGCTGGTACTTTTCATTCCTTTATGTAGATCTGTATTTTTTTCTGTTGTTTTTTTTTCTGCCTGTAGGACTTCCTTTAACAATATTGTGCAGATATGTCACTGATAAGTTTTTTTTTAGCTTGTGTGTATTTGAAAATATCTTTTCTTTGTCTTTGTTTTGAAAGGTAATTTGGCCCTGGCTGGTGTGGCTCAGTATTGAGTGGGCCTGTGAACCGAAAGGTTGCTGGTTTGATTCTGGGTCAGGGCACGTGCCTGGGTTTTAGATCAGGTCCCCAGTTGGGGGCATGTGAGAGGCAACCAATCAATGTATCTCTTTCTCTCTTTTTCCCTTCCTTCCTATCTCTCTAAAAATAAATAAATTATTAAAAAAGTAAAAAAGAGAAAGGTAATTTTGTTGGGTGTAGCTTTTTTGGTGGACAGTTTTTTACTTCAGTATTTTAAAGATGGTTTCTCACAATTCTCTGGCTTACAATGTCCAAGTGAAAAAATTGCTTGGAAGATTTACTTTCTATCATTGCTACTTTTTCCTTTTTTTTTTTTTTTTAGATATTTGATTTTGATATGCCTTGTGTAGTTTTTTTCCTGCTTCTCTGTGTTTAGGTTTCATTCTTCCTTAAAAAATTTTTAATGATCTTTTTATTTATTCTTGGGGAGAGAGGAAGGCAGGGAGAAAGAAGGGGAGAGAAACATCAGTCTGTTGTCTTGCACGTAGCCCACAACCCAGGCACGTGCCCTGACTGGGAATCGAACTTTGACCTTTCACTTTGCCGGATGACACCCAACCGAGCTACACTGGTATGGGCTCATTGTACTTCTTTGATCCGTGAATGTAATGCTCTTTTGTCAAATTTGAAAAATTTTCATGCATTATTTTGTCAAACATTTTTTCTATTGACACCCCTCTGAAACGTCAATAACCTGTATATTATGGCACTTGAAGTTCCACAGCTTTTCACTTTTTTAAAATTAGATTTTACTTATTTCCTTTCAGGAAGTGGGGGCAGGAGGGAGGGAAACATCAGTGTGTGAGAGGTACATCGATAAGGTTGCCTTTTGCCATGTCCCCAACTGGGGACCTGGCCTGCAGTCTAGGCATGTGCCCTGACTGGGAATGGAACTAGCAACCTTTTGGTTCACATGCTGGCATTCAGTCCACTGAGCCACACCAGCCAGGGCCACAGCTTTTCATTTTTTAAAATCTCTTTTTTCTCTGTGCTTTATTTTGGAGAAATTGTTCTTTTGTCTTCTTGTTTTTTGTAATGCTTTCTTTTATTAATAATATTTGCTGTAATCTTTATCTCAGACATTATAGATTTTATCCCTAGGAGTAATATATGGGTCTTTTTATGTCATCTGGAACTCTACTTAACTTTTTAAATGCATAGAAATACTGTTGTTATAACTATTTTAATGCCATTTCTAATTTTAACATTTGTATCAATTCTTGGTGGGTTTCAGTGAATTTTTCTCTTCATTATTGGTCTTATTGTCTTCTTCCTTAACATGACTGGCAATCTTTGAATGAATACTTGTCACTGGGATTATTATTTACTGGGTGCTGGATTTGTTTTTGTTTTTTGTTTTTTTGTTTTTTTTTGAATATTCCTATTAATGTTCTGAGGTTTGTTCTTGAATGCAATTAAGTTATTTGGAAACTGTTGGAGTCTTTTAAGGTTTGTTTGGTGGGCCAGTGGAGTGTTACTCTCCACTGATCAGAAGGTAAGACCCTTCTGTGTAATCTAACCAGTGCCCCATGAAGTGGGGACGTTTTCCATTTCTCTGGTAGAAACATGCACCATTCCCTGCCCTGTACGAGCACCAGGCACTCTTCCTTATAATCCTCTTGGGTGACTCTTTCCTCATCCTTGGGTAGTTTTCTCATATGCATGCACTGATCAATACCCTGTTCAATACCAAAGGGAGACACTGCAAATCTCTGGATTTCGGTCTCTGTGCAACTTTCTGATGTTTTGGGAACTGTGATGGGCTTGGTCTTCTCAGCCTTTTACCTCTGACTCCTGAACTCAAATTTCTGCCAACTGTATCATAATAATACTCTTTTTAGCAGATTTTTTTCTCCTTGCAATCCAGGGTTATTGCTCTTACTTGTCATGCCACTTTTAGAACAATTCCTTAGCTTTAAAAAATGTTTCATTATACTGTTATTTTAAAGAGTTTATGTAAATGTTTTGTTTGCTTTTTCCTTTAGAACATTTCTTAGAGTTTCTGATAGTTTCCTTATGATTATATTTAGCTTATGCAATTTTGCATATTTGGCAGGAAATAAGTGATACATTCTTAGTGCAGTGTATCATATTAGGAGGGTGTCCCATTATTGGTGATACTAAGTTTAACTACTTGTTTCGAATAGTGTTTGCCATATTTCTGTTATATAAAGAACATTTTTCCTTTTTGTAATGATTTTCTCACATTGATTTTCATATCTATGATTTTTGCCTGAAACAGTTATTGCTGTGGTTGTTGTAAAGTCATGATTTTTCTAATGATCTTGTTTCTTGATGTGCTTATTTGTTATTTGGAGGGAGAAATGACTGGGAGATTGCATTTCTGCTCTAGCTGTGGTTTATGCTGGCCAGAATAGTGTGGAAACATTGAGTTTTTCTGTGGTAGAGTAGCATTGTCCAGTTACCAGCTTCGTGAGTATCGAGTGCTGAGATGTGGCACATATATTTTTTAGATGATGTACATTTACTTGGCATGGTAGGTTCTAGGACTAGTAGTAATTATGTGGCAATTTCCTGATTACAGCATAATACTGTAGTACATTTCTCATATTAAGAGTTACAGTGGTTGCCTTATGAGTCTTCCCCACTGCTGTGATTCTGTTACCCGTGGACCGATTTTGTGATTTTGTTATGGATATGATATTTGGAGGCAAATCTTAGAGCTTAATCCTCTAGTGTTCCCTTGGTAAATACTCAGTGCCTTGTATAAATTTTCAAAGTGAGTTTGGCACTAGTTTATTTTTTCCCAGTTTTACTGAGAGATAGCTAATTGATATGTAACATTGTGTAAGTTTAAGGTTTATAACTTGACAATTTGATATATGTATGTATGAAATTATTGCTACAACCTCTGTCACCTCACAAAATACTTATTTTTTGGAGGGGGCACTGAGAACATTTAAGATTTACTTTCTTAGCAACTTTCAAGTATATACTACAGTATTTTAACTTTAGTCAACATAGTGTACATAGATTACCAGCGCTTACTTATAACTAGAAGTCTGTACTCTTTGACCAACATCTTTCCATTTCCTCCAACCCCCTCCCCTAGCCCCTGACCACCACTGTTCTCTGTTTTACAAGTTTGGCTTTTTTAGATTCCACATATAAGTGTTATCACACAGTATTTGTTTTTCTGTGTTGCTTATTTCACTTAGCATAATGTATTCCATGTGTTGCAAATAGAAGGATTTCATTCATTTTCATGGCTGAGTAACATTCTCTTGGCGTGTGTGTGTGTGTACACACATATCACATACCATTTTTTTTCACTCATCTGTAGACGGACGCTTAGGTTGTTTCCATATCTTGGCTATTGTGAATAATGCTGCAATGATTTCTTTGAAATAGCATTTTGTTTCCTTTGGATATATATCCAGAAGTGGGATTGCTGGATTATATGGTAGTTCTATTTTTAACTTTTTGAGGAACCTCTGTCCTGTTTTCCTCAGTGGCTATACGAATTTACATTCCCACCAACAGTGTACAAGTGTTGGTGCAGTTGTGCCTTTTTTCCACAACTGCACCAACACTTGTAGATTTCCTTTCTTTTTGATGATAGCCTTCTAACAGGTATGAGGTGATATCTCATTGCGGTTCTGATTTGCGTTTTCCTGATGCTTAATGATGTTCAGTACCTTTTATGTACCTGTTGGCCATTTGTGTATCTTTGGAAAAATGTATATTCAATTCCTCTGCCCATTTTGCAATCTAGTTATTTTTATTTTGCTCTTGAGTTACACGAGTTCCTTAAATATGGTTTGCATGTATTTTCTCCTGTTCTGTAGGTTGTCTTTTCATTTTGTTGATGGTTTCTTTTGCTGTGTAGATTTTTAATTTGATGTAGTCTCACTTGTTTGTTTTTGCTTTTATAGCTTGTGCTTTTGGTGTCCTGTCTAAAAATAGTTGTCAAGACCTACATCAAGGAGTTTTTCCCCTGTGTTTTTCCCTGGGAATTTTATGGTTTCAGGTCTTATGTTTAAGTCTCTAATCAAATCCATTTTGAGTTCATTTTTGTGAGTGGTATAAGATAGGAGTCCAATTTTATTCTTCTGCATGTGATTATTCAGTTTTCTCAGCATCATTTATTGGAGAGACTATCTTCTCCTCATTGAGAATTCTTAGCTCCCTTGTCAAATATTAGTTGAATATATGTGAAGATTTATTTATGAACTGGCTGTAATTCTGTTCCATTGTGTGCCTTCTAAAATTCCATACTGTTTTATTACTGTGGCTTTGTAATGTAGCTTAAAATCATGAAGTGTGATATCGTCATTTTTGTTGTTTCTTGGATTTGCTTTTCAGGGTCTTTTATAGTTTCATGCAAATTACAGATTTTTTATTTCTGTAAAAAATGTGGCACTATTTTTTATTACTGGATTTTGACTAGTATATCCTGGTCCCCAAGGGGATTATTAGCATAGTACACACCATTTGATTGGCTCTTTGTTGTGTTTTTGTCCTTGACTTTGCACATGTAATACTTATGTTCCTGTTAAAGCATTTGGGTACAGAGAGAAGCTATGATCCTTTATGTACTACTGCACTACTGCTTATTTTTTTATTGAAGTATAATTGACACAATATTATGTTACTTCAGGTGTACAGCATAATAACTTGATATTTGTATATATTGCAAAATTATTACCACAATTAATTTATTAATGTGTGTCACCACACATAGTTATAGAATTTTTCTTGTGATAAGAGCTTTTTAAAAACTTTTACTATTTTTTTTAAAGTCATTACATTTTCTGTTTTCTTTTTTTTTTTCAGATTTTATTTATTTTATCTTTAGAGGGGAAGGGAAGGAGAGAGGGAGAGATATCAATGTGTGGTTGCCTCTCATGTGTCCCCCTCTGGGAACTGGCCTGCAACCCAGGCATGTGCCCTGACTGGGAATCGAACTGCAATCCTTTGGTTCGCAGGCCTGTGCTCAATCCACTAAGCTACACCAGCCAGGGCAAATTTTACTTTTTTTTAAAAAATTTATTGGTTTAGAGAAGAGGCAGGGAGAGACAGACAGACAGACAGACAGACATCGATTTGCTGCTCCACTCATTCACACATTTATTGGTGGATTCTCGTATGTGCCCTGACCAGAGATGCAGCCTGCAATCTTGGTGTATCAGGACAACACTCTAACCAACTTAGATACCTGGCTAGGGCCTCTTGAGTTAAGAACTTTTAAGACCTACTGTTTGAGCAACTTTCATATAGGTAGTACGGTATTATTAACTATAGTTGCCATGCTGTGTATTTTTGTACATCTTTCATGAGTTAAATGTGCTACTGCTTGTTGAAACTCTAGTATCAAATGCCTTTGAATTATACTGTCATTTGGTTTCTTTCCTCTGTAAGGCAGTGGTGTAGGAACATAGTCAAAAGGCCTCTGATGTCTTACCTAGCCTGTTGGGATTTCTAACTTGAATTTTTATTTACATGTATGATCATCTGTGCTTTTCCCTTTTTCCTCATTATGCTTTATTTATATATAGAAAAATATAAATATGAAAAGGGATGTCAATCTATAAATAGTTGTTCCAGTGTTTGTAAGTGTAGTTAAAATTATTTCAGAATTGTGGAGAAAACACATAGACTCTCGACCTTATTTTGTTAAGATTTCAGAGTTTACTATTTTCAGATTTTTTTCTGCTCTTTCTTTTATTCGCATCTATTTGATGCTAAATTTTCTTCTGGGCCCTAAATTTTTGTTTCTTCAGTTTCTTATGGGATATCTTTTTCTTCTCTGCAACCTCCTTTTCCAGGTTAGGAACAATCTGGTCTTCCTCAGTAGGGTCATCTCAGAGTGGCAGGGAGAGCTCATGTGTGGGTCAGTCCGCTCATGGCTCTGTAAGTTCTGAGGCACATTTTGGGAGCTTGTTCACTTGGACATGCTCAGTGACCAGAGAATGTACATCTAAGCCATTATGCTCAGTATTACTCTCTGCATTTTTAAGCATGTGCAGCAAAAATTCAGCACTCTTTTTGGGTCACTGACCCTGCGTCCAGTCCCACTGTTTGGCCTGGGCACACCTACCAAACTCTACCATCACAATGACAGAATGGCACATGTTGCTTTTGTAAAGTGACAACCTTCAGGTACTTGGCAGCTGTTTGGATTTGCATACCCTGATGGCTTGGGCAGTTTCACAAGTGTTCTTAAAGTGAACACAAAGATTTGAACCTCTTGATTTTCATGTTTTTTTTTGGAGTTTTGTTTTCTGGGTCAGGAGTCTGTATTCAGAGGTCTCTTCAGGATGCTATGGGAAGAGCAGATTTTTGTTAATCTACAAATAAAGTCAAGAATTTAGAGGTATTTTTAATTTCCTGTGTTTTGAAATGCCAAATGTTATTGTTGATTCATACTTTTCCAGATGTGCTTAAGGTTTGTTTAGAGTGAATCTTACCTAGGAGCATAAAGTTATCTTGTATTCACAAGTAAAGACTGCTGTTAATATTAGTGTTCAGAGAAAGGGAACTTAATCTTCAGTGATAATTAAAACAATCAACTGTGCCAGTAATTGCTTTTAAATAGTAAAACTGTATTCTAATGAAAACAAGAACAATAATAATTTTTTATAATTTTCTATTTTAATGAGAGGGGATTGCTTGTGATGTAACTCTGTATGGACTTTTTCAAATAAGATTTCAGAATAAGTTCTTTCCTAACTACTTAAGTCTTTGAGAAATTTAGTGTTGTTGGCATGATCAAATCAGAGGAGTCTGCCAAATGCTATTTTTGTATTTGGCATCTTTTTCAGGTTTATGCTAATAAAAAAAGAATACTTTGTTGTATCTTTCAGGAAAATATTTCAGTTTGTGGAAATAAGAGACTGGTAAGTGTGTCTTTGAGCAGTGTATATGATACCATGTTACTGGCTGAATGGAAAATATCAGCTATAAGAAGCAAAGCAAGGAATTCAGAAACAGAAATCTGCTGTATTTCAGGTTTACACATTATTGGAGCTGTTTAATCATTGTCACAGCGTATTTTTTATTTTCTTAATTCCCAAAGTCTTTGATTCCTGTTTCCTTTTTATTGTCTTAGTTTAAGCTAAATTCTTTTTTTTTTTTTAAATACATTTTAATTATCTCCAAAATATATAAAGAACTTATAAGACTCCACTCCAGGAAGACAAAAAGCCCATTTAAAAAATGGGCAAAAGACTTGAACAGACACTTCCCCAAGGAGGACATACAGAGAGTCCAGAGACATGTGAAAAGATGCTCAGCATCACTAGCCATCAGAGAGATGCAGATTAAAACCACAATGAGACACCACTTCACACTGGTCAGAATGGCCATCATAACCAAATCAACAAACAACAGGTGTTGGAGAGGATGTGGAGAAAAGGGGACCCTAGTGCACTGTTGGTGGGAATGCAGACTGATGCAGCCACTGTGGAAAACAGTATGGAATTTCCTCAGAAAACTAAAAATGGAACTGCCTTTTGACCCATCAGTTCCACTGCTGGGATTATGTCCTGAAACACCAATCCAAAAGAACGTATGCACCCCAATGTTCCTAGCAGCACAATTTACAGTAGCCAAGTATTGGAAGTAACCTAAGTGCCCATCAGTAAATGAGTGGATCAAAAAACTATGGTACATTTAAACAATGGAATACTAAGCAGTAGAGAGAAAGAAGGAGCTGCTACCATTTGCAAAAGCATGGATGGAACTGGAGAATATTATACTGAGTGAAATAAGCCAGGCGGTAAGGGACAAATACCATATGATCTCACCTTTAACTGGAAGATAATCAACAGAAGAAAAAGCAAGCAAAACATAACCAGAGACATTGAAATTAAGAACAATCTGACAGTAACCACAGAGGAGGGGGGAGGGTATAATGGGAAGAAGGATTTTCAGGAACTACTATAAAGGACACATGGACAAAACCAAGGGGAAGGGTGGAAGCAAGGGAGGGAGGTGGGTTTGGCTGGGGTGGGGGGCTTGGTGGGGGGAAAATGCAGACAACTGTAATTGAACAATGATAAAATAATTTAAAAAATGAATATATTTTATTGATTATGTTATTACAGTTGTCCCATCCCGCCCTTTATTCCCCTCGGCCCTGCACCTCCCTTCCCAGCTGCATTCCCTCTCCTTAGTTCATGTCCTTGGGCGGTACATACAAGTTCTTTGGCTTGTCTATTTCCTATACTATTCTTAACCTCCCCTGTCTATTTAGTACCAACCATTTATACTTCTTATTCTCTGTACCTTTCCCCCTGTCCTCTTCGCTCCTCCTCCCCACTGATAACCCTCCATGTGATCTCCATTTCTGTGATTCTGTTCCTGTTCTATTGTTTGCTTAGTTTTTGTTTTTGTTTTTGTTGTTTTTTAGGTTGTTGATAGTTGTGAGTTTGTTGTCATTTTACTGTTCATATTTTTGATCATCTTCTTTTTCTTAGATAAGTACCTTTAACATTTTATATAATAAGGCCTTGGTGATGATGAAATCCTTTCACTTTATCTGGGAAGTGCTTTATCTGCCCTTCCATTCTAAATGATAGCTTTGTTAGATAGAGTTATTTTGGATGTAGGTCCTTGCTTTTCATGATGTTAATACTTCTTGCCTGTGAGGTTTCTTTTGAGAAATCAGCTGATGATAGTCTTACTTAGGGGCACTCCTTTTTAGGTAAGTGTCTCCTTTACTCTTGCTTTTAAGATTCTCTCATCTTTAATCTTGGGTAATTCAATTATGATGTGTCTTGGTGTGTTCCTCCTTGGGTCCAATTTCTTTGGGACTCTCTAAGCTTCTTGGACTTCCTGGAAGTGTCTTTCTTTCGCCAGACTGGGGAATTTTCTCTTCATTATTTGTTCAAATAAGTTTTCAATTTCTTACTGTACTTATTGTCCTTCTGGTACTCCTATGAGTTGGATGTCGGAACATTTAAAGTTTTTCCTGAGGTTCCTAAGCCTCTCCTCATTTTTTAAAAATTCTTGTGTTTCTTCATTATGTTCTGGTCCAATGTTTATTTTTTCCTTCTCCAAATTATTGATTTGAATCCTGGTTTCCTTCCCTTAACTGTTGGCTACCAGTATATTGTCCTTTATTTCAGTTTGCATAGACTTCACTTCTTCCTTTATTTTGCGGCCGTACTCATTCATGTCTGTGAGCATCCTGATTACCAGTGTTTTGAACTCTGCATCTGATAGGTTGTCACTTAATTCTTTTTCTGGAGTTTTGATGTGTTCTTTTATTTGGGCCATACTTCTTTGTCTCGGCACTCCTATTACATTGTAAGGGGCGGGGACTTAGGTATTTGGCAGCAGGGGGCAATAATGCTGGGTTGTGGTGCTGTTTGTGGAGGAGGGGTCCCAGAAGGAACAATGTTGCTTCTTCGGCTCCCTCCCTCCCCCACTTTCAGTTACTTCTGCTAGTCGCAAGCAAATTGGGCCCTTCCGGTGCTGATTCCTGGATGGGTGGGTTTGTCGTCATTCTACGACCATGTGGGTCTCTCTAGTGAGCTGTCCTGTGAGGCTGGAAGTTTCTCCCACTGCCACAATCCCCACAGGTTTTTCTTTTAATATTTTTTATTTTATTGATTATGCTATTACAGTTGTCCCATTTCTCCCCCATCATTCCCCTCCACCCTGCACACTCCCTCCCACCCACATTCCCCCCCTTTAGTTCGTATCCATGTTTCATAAGTTCTTTAGCTTCTACTTTTTCCACACTATTCTTGCCCTCCCCCTATTTTCTGTCCACCATCAATGCTACTTATTCTCTGTACCTTTTCTCCCTCTCTCCTCCTCCCACTCCCCTGTTGCAAACCCTCCATGTGATCTCCATTTCTGAGTTCCTGCTCCCGGTCTAGTTGTTTGCTTAGTCTGCTTTTGTTTTAGGTGAGGTTGTTAATATTTGTGAGTTTGCTATCTTTTTACTGTCATATTTTTTATCTTCTTTTTCTTAGGTAAGTCCCTTTAGCATTTCATATAATAAGGGCTTGGTGATGATGAACTCCTTTAACTTGACCTTATCTGAGAAGCACTTTATCTGCCCTTCCATTCTAAATGAAAGCTTTGCTGGATAGAGCAATCTTGGATGTAGGTCCTTGACTTTCATGACTTGGAATACTTCTTTCCAGCCCCTTCTTGCCTGTAAGGTCTCTTTTGAGAAATCAGCTGACAGTCTGTTGGGAACTCCTTTGTAGATGACTGTGCCCTATCCCTTGCTGCTTCTAGAATTTTCTCCTTCGTTTTAATCTTGGCTAATGTAATTTTGATGTGCCTTGGTGTGTTCCTTCTTGGGTCCACCTTCTTTGGGACTTTCTGAGCTTCCTGGACTTCCTGGAAGTCTATTTCCTTTGCCAGATTGGGGAAGTTCTCTTTTGCTATTTGTTCATATAAGTTTTCCACTTGTTCTTCCTCTTCCCCTTCTGGTACCCATATAATTCGGATGTTGGGACGTTTAAAGATGTCCTGGAGGTTCCTAAGCCTCTCCTCATTTTTTTGGATTCTTGTTTCTTCCTTCTTTTCTGTTTGGTTGTTTCTTTCTTCCTTCTGGTCCACTCCATTGATTTGAGTCCCAGTTCTCCTCCCATCACTGTTGGTTCCCTGTGCGTTTTTCTTCATTTCACTTATTGTAGCCTCCATTTGTTCCTCTAATTTGCGACCAAAATCAACCAATTCTGTGAGCTTCCTAATAACCAGAATTTTGAACTGTGCTTCTGATAGGTTAGCTACCATGCTATGAGCTCTGCATCTGATAGGCTGACCACCTCCTGGTCGCTCAGGTGAATCAGCTCTGGGGCCGGTTTGCTCTCCCGTCTGAGCCATCCTTGGTTTTGGTTTTCCTGTTTTTGTCTGGTTGTGACTGTTACATGGTGAAGGGCGGAGCCTTAGGCGTTCCCCAGGGCGGGGCAGCCCAAACGCTGGGTTGTAATGTTAGATGTGGGGGTGGGGTCCGAGAGGGGACAATGGCGCTTGCTCCCTGCTCTTTGGAGGATTCCAGTCTCCTCAGCCTCCTTCCCCCATCAAATTGGGCCCTTCTGGTGCTGACCTCCATGTGCATGGGTCTGCTCATGCTCCAGGACCCCGTGGATCTCCCCAATGAACTCTCATGTGAGGCTGGGACTCCCTCGCGGCACCTCAGCCCCAAGTATTTTCAATGGGTGCTTCTAGGCTTCACTTACCGGCGCTGGGGCCTTGTATTTCACAGTCTGTTCTTTGCCCGTTTTTGCCTGGTTTATCTGTAAGCCAATATCTGTCCACAGCCAGCCGCCTTGTGCGCCTCACTGGGTCTGCTCCATTTCGGCAGCGCCGCTGCCTGTGTGTCTGGGGTGACTGTGCGCTTGGGGTGACTGTGTGCCCTGTGCTGCGACCCGACTCCCGGCCGTGGACTCTGCTGGCTGCTGACTCCGTCCCTCTTACCGGTCTGGGTGAATGTTGTCGGACTTCTGCACTATTCAATTTTCTCTCTGTCTTGGTTGTGTTTTCTTTTGTTTGGTTCTGTATTTTTGCTGTCCTTAATCTTGGTTGTGAGAGGAGGCTCAGCATGGCCAACTATGCCTCCATCTTGGCCAGAAGTCCCCCACAGGTTTTCACAGCCAGGGGTTTTGAGGTTTTAGTTTCCCACGCTGGAACCCTGGGTTGTACAATCTGTCTCACTTCCCAGTTGTTTTACATGGGACCACCCATCTGCCAGCCATGCCTTGCCCACCTAGTCTGTGGTCTTGCTGCGCATGCTCTTCGCCTGGGCTGCCCGTTTCAGCCTCTCCTGTCGGTCTGGATGAATGTTTCTTCTTTAAGTGCTTGGTGGTTGGACTTCCATACAGTTTGATTTTCTGGTAGTTTTGGTTGTTTTCATTTTTGAATTTGTTGTTGTCCTTTTGGTTATGTGAGGAGGCAAAATGTATCTACCTATGCCTCCATCTTGGCTGGAAATCCTATTCCATAGATTCTTATGTCTGTTCTTATGTCAGTAGTACGAAGTTTTGATTACTGCACTCCTTAGTTTTAAAATTTATATATCCTTCAACATTGTTTTTCTCAAGATTATTTTGGCTACGTTGCATTCCTGGAATTTCTTTATGAGTTTTAGGATCACTTGTTAATTTCTGTTCCAAAAACTGCTAGAATTTTGGTAAGGATTGTGTTGACTCTGTAGATAAACTTGGGATCCATCTGATACTAAGTTTTCTGGTCCCTGAACGTGATGTTTCTTTCCATTTAATCAGATCATCTTTAATTTCTTGTAATGATTTGTAATTTTCAGTGTAGAGGTCCAACAATTCTATCCCAAAAATTATTCCTAAGTATTTTATTTTTGATTATATTATGGATAGAGTTGATTTCTTAATTTAATTTTTGGATTTTTGTTGCTGTTTTATAAAAATATAGTTGATCTTGTAGATTGATACTATATGGTTACCTAAATTTATGTATTTTTTTAGAGAGAGGGGAAGGAACATTGATGTGAGAGAGAAACATTGGTCAGAATTAATATTTCTCTGATTGATGACCTTTTGGTTTTTGGCATAATGCCCAATCAACTGAGCCACAATGGGTGGGGCTGTTTACTTAAATTTAAATTAATTGAAATTAGGTTTAAAATTCAATGTTATATTTCTTCTAGCTACCTTTCACATGATGCACAGCTACATGTGCTTAGTGACTATTATGTTGAATAGCACAGATTTGATTTTTTCCAATATTGCAGTTCTATTGGATATCCAATTAAAAAAAAAAGCCTTTCTCTAGAGTACCCCTTTATTTCTGTCCAGGAACACTGTCACCTTGTATCTCTTTCTTGTGATGTTTATCTCCATATGTTCATGCTCATGTCCAAATTTTTTGGACATTTCTACTATGACAAATGGTGACTTTGCTTTCTTACATCTCTCGTCTTCTCAACATAACTTTTACCAATTTTGTGTTTCTCAAGTGTGTTCATTATATGCATTTAAGTATTCACAAATGAAATATCCAGTGGACTGTCATTATACTTCTTAATCAAAGTTTTTTTTTTCTCCTAAGAACTAATAATTACCTCAGTATTGGCTGGCTTAATTAATTATGTGTGTATCTGTAATAAATCTCTAAACTTTCTCTTGGATTTGTAAATCTTACGTCAACATACTAAAACATATCAGTAATCTATCAGTTGTCAGGAACTGTGAAGAGTCTGAGATTGAACCCTGTCTGGGAGTAACAAGTTAGCCACAGTTTTATGGCTGATGTGGCAGAAGGCATGAGACACCTGTCTCAGAGTTATAGGACTTTATTACTCACTGGAATTGTATTAGCCAGAATACCAGTGTTTTCTTGCACTTTAAGTGTCCCCCAAATCCCACTTTTCAGTGTGATATGAAATGGTGCCATTTGGTACTTGCATATATATTGGAATTGGGAGGAAACCTGAATTTATGGGACCTGTATTTTGGTTAGTAAGCATGCCTTCCCTTTACTCCAGAGAGACATGAACTTTCTGTCTTCTAAGGCTGTTTTCCGTGCAGACGTCCTTGAACAGATAGTCTGGCACCAGGCAACCAGTGCCTCTGCTTCCACATGTACACAAATGCAAAACACCTGTGGAGAATTGTCTCAATGTTAGTTTCTTTTCTACCTCCAGAAGAAATATTTCTTGGAGCCCTTTGCCATCTTGTCCAGTCTGGATTACTAACATTTTAGTCCTACAGCACAGCTGTTAATTCAGAAATTTCCCGTGCTTTCAGTTTTTCCCTGCCCTTTGACTCTTTGATATAGATCCTTTCTTTCTGTTTCCCAGGCTTCCTTCTTCCTTAGCTTTCTATTTTAAGGATGCACATCCTCCAGTACTTCCTGAGGAAAAAAATACATTGATAGTTTTTTTTTTAAGATTTTATTTATTTATCTTTAGAGGGGAAGGGAAGGAGAGTGGGAGAGAAATATCAATGTGTGGTTGCCTCTCGTGTCCCCTGCCGGGAACTGGCCTGCAACCCAGGCATGTGCCCTGACTGGGAATCGAACTGCAATCCTTTGTTCACAGGCCCGCACTCAGTCCACTGAGCTACACCAGGCAGGGCACATTGATAGTTTTTAAAAATTGACCTTTTGTGTGCTGAAAATTTTATTCAACTTTCACCAGATGAATAGTTTGACTAGATATAGAGGTATAGGTTGAAAATAATTTTCTCATATTGTGAAGGCGTTCTTCAAATTTCCTCATTTTCTACTAGCTTTTGAAAAATCAAGTGCCATTTTGATTCTAGACTCTTTGTATATTATTTTTCCCCCTTTTCTTGTCTGGAAGCCTTGTAGAATCATTTACTCCTCATGATATTCTTTGCTATGGGTCTTTTTTTCATTAATTGTACTACTAATCATTTGATGAATACATTTAGTGGCCATTTATACTTTTTAGCTCTGGGAAATTAACTTGTATGCTTTTGTTGGTTGTTTCTGTTCTGTTTTCTCTTTCTTGTATTTTGTTAGATTTGGATTGAGCCTCTAAAAGTTTTTTTTTTGTGGTTTTGCTTCCTTTTAAAGTGTCTATTGTTATTTTAATGGGGCCGGAGGGCGTTAACCTAAGCACAGATGTGATTATGTTTTATAACGTATTTTAAAGTGCAATTATTTAAAAAAATTCTAATCTTTTTTTGTCAGGTAATAGGATAGCACTATTTTGTATGCTTACATTCTGCCAGTCTTTTGGGGGAGGAGCAGGCATCTGGAATGTTTTTAAAAGGCAAATGAGTAAAGGTGAGCTTGTCTGCTTTCAAAAGGCAAGTTTCATGACAGATAGACTAAATTTTTTCCTAATCTAAAATAGGTACTATTATAAAACTTGTGATTTGCCACTTTTCAGATAAGCATGTATGTAGTTCAGTCTAAAATGACCTGCTTCCAAATCTGTTCCAAAAGAGAATCATGGTATTTTATAGCTGAAACTGACATCATAATCTAGTCTTTCCAAAGTAACAAGTAGTACTGAGTCCTTGAGAGTATCTGATTTATTGACAGCCAGATAAGAGCAGAGCTTGAAAAACTCAAATGCCCTATCTTTTCTATTCTCATTATTTTCTAGAAACTCCTCTTTGTCTTTAGTCCTATGTTCTCCCAAAGTAGTCAGCCAGTCTCAGCAAATAATTTTATTTTCTGAATCTCAAACAAATTAGTCTGTGATCACTTGTCTTATGTCTAAAGTAACCCCCTTTTTTCCCCCTCTCTGGCTTTCCTCTGACGGTTTAGTCATGGAGGCGACTTTCAAGTTTATTTGCCACAGTTGTCTGCGGTTAGCCTATACATAGCTTGTCTAGGCAGATGACATAGCACCTTGACTATTTTAAAGGTGCCATGTTACTGAGAACTGAAGCCAGCATACATTACACTGTTAGAAGGAACACTTTTAAGTGTTTAGGATTCTTTGACTTAAAGTGACAAAAACTCAATTTGAACAAACTTAAATGACAAAAATGTGAATTTACTAGTTACTAATTAAACCATGTAAAAAAGCAGGAATGACTGGAATCAAGGATTCTCTCTCATTTCTGCTTCTTTCTGCATGCTGGCTTCATCCTTCCATGTAGGCATATTCCATGCTCTGTGAGACATCCTTACCTGTGTTTCAGACCTCATATATTTGAGATAAGAGAAAGAAAGTTCTCTCTTTTGGAATTAGTTTGAAAATCCAGGGAGGTTTCTGTGTCATGGTCCTGTTTGTTGAACAAACTCACTGTGGCCTAGAATGGGCAAAAGTGTTGAAATTGGCCTAGTGTAGGTCAGATGCTGGGTATGTGGTGGAGGAGAGTTGTTTATTTTCCCTTTTTAATCAAGATGAAGGAATGCTTCTCAGACAAAAATATGATCCAGTATGTCAGGTAAATTAAAGATTTTTGTAAAGATCACCATCAGTCTTTTTACATATGCCTTTATATTTCCCTCAGTTCCACATAAATATATAATGTCTTCAAATTCTCAAGTTGATAGATTAATTTTCTGTTATTACATTTTCATTTGACTTTCTGTGAGTGACATCTTAAATTTATTAGTAAAGCCTCTCCAAATCAATCACATTGTGTGGTGGAAAACTGTGAGGATGGACTTCCAGCCAAGATGAAGGCTAGGTAGACACACTGTGCCTCCTTGCACAACCAAAATAGGGATAGAAACAAAACAGTCAGTACCAACAGAAAATTGAACTGTGTGGAAGTCCAACAACCAAGGAGTTAAAGTAGACATATCCATCCAGACCTGTAGGAGGGGCGGAGTCAGGCAGCCTGGCAGAGAGGGGTTGCTTGGGGACCCCAGGCATGGAAGGCACCAGCTGGTAGACCAAGCCAGGTGGCAGATTGTGGAGGGGCCCAGGCGCACAAGGTGGCTGGCGGACCCGGTGGTCCCTCATTCATTCACAGATAAACTAGGCGAAACTGGGGAGTGAGACTGACCACACAACCCAGGGCCCCAGCACTGGGAAATAAAGCCTCAAAACACCAATTGAAAACACCTGTGGGAATTGAGGTGCCAGGAGAAACTCCCAGCCTCACGGGAGAGTTCATTGGAGAGACCCACAGAGTCCTAGAACATACACAAACCCACCCACACAGGAATCAGCACCAGAAGGGCCTAGTTTGCTTGGGGGAAGTGGGGGAAGTGACTGAAATCCAGCAGAGGGGAGCAAGCACCATTGTTTCCTCTTGGACCCTGCCCACACATACAGCATCACAATGCAGAGATGTGGGTTGCCTCGCTCTGGAGAATACCTAAGGCTCTGCCCCTTGACTACTTAACAGGCATGCTGAGACAAAAAAAAAAAAAAAAAAAAAGTCCGAATGAAAGAACAGATCAAAGCTCCAGAAAAAATACAACTAAGCAACAAAGAGATAGCCAACCTATCAGATGCACAGTTCAAAACACTGGTAATCAGGATGCTCACAGAATTGATTGAATTTGGTTGCAAATTAGATGAAAAAATGAAGGCTACGCTAAGTGAAATAAAGGAAGATGTACAGGGAACCAACAGTAATGGGAAGGAAACTGGGACTCAAATCAGTGGAGTGGACCAGAAGGAAGAAAGAAACATCCAATCAAAAAAGAAGGAAGAAACAAGAATTCAAAAAAATGAGGAGAGGCTTAGGAACCTCCAGGACATCTTGAAACGTTCCAACATCCGAATCATGGTACCAGAAGGGGAAGAGGAAGAGCAACAAATGGAAAACTTATTTTCCATTAGGAAAACAACTAATAAAGGAGAACTTCCCCAATCTGGTAAAGGAAATAGACTTCCAGGAAGTCCAGGATGCTTAGAGAGTCCCAAAGAAGGTGGACCCAAGGAGGAACACCAAGGCACATCATAATTACATTAACCAAGATTAAAATGAAGGAGAGAATCCTAGAAGCAGCAAGAGATAAAGAGACAGTTAACCTACAAAGGAATTCCCATCAGACTGTCAGCTGATTTCTCAAAAGAGACCTTGCAGGCAAGAAGGGACTGGAGGGAAGTATTCCAAGTCATGAAAGTCAAGGACCTACATCCAAGATTGCTCTATCCAGCAAAGCTTTCATT
This sequence comes from Anoura caudifer, assembly GCA_004027475.1. Taxonomy (NCBI): domain Eukaryota; kingdom Metazoa; phylum Chordata; class Mammalia; order Chiroptera; family Phyllostomidae; genus Anoura; species Anoura caudifer. The sequence continues at coordinate 68,786 of PVKU01004353.1, read as the reverse complement.
TAGAATGGAAGGAAAGATAAAGTGCTTTTCAGATAAGGTCAAGTTCAAGGAGTTCATCATCACCAAGCCCTTATTATATGAAATGAAAGGGACTTATCTAAGAAAAAGAAGATAAAAAACATGTATAGCAAAATGACAGCAAACTCACAATTATTAGCAACCATACCTAAAACAAAAGCAAACTAAGCGAACAGCTAGAACAGGAACAGAACCACAGAAATGGAGATCACAGGGAGGGTTAGCAACAGGGGAGCAGGAGGAGGAGAGAGGGGGAAAAGGTGCAGAGAATAAGTAGCATAGATGGTAGGTAAGAAATAGACAGGGGGAGGGCAAGAATAGTGTGGGAAATGTAGAAGCTAAAGAACTTACAACACATGGACATGAACTAAAGGGAGGGAATGTGTGTGGGAGGGAGGTGCAGGATGGAAGGGAGTGAAGGGGGAAAATGGGACAACTCTAATAATAATCAATAAAATATATTTAAAAAAACTGTTAGGAAAGCTCTTATAGCAGTCTTTTCTCATTTATAATTGTTTCATAAAAACTTAAAAATCATAAGGAGTTTTGTTTTCAATCTATGTTTCTGCCTATTTATTTTCTTGTGGCACTGTGCATTGAGAAATGGTTGATCAGGGCATAGACAGGCCCCTTCGTAACCTGGGTCTTTATCCTCTGTCCACTGAAAAATTTTAGAATATTCTGCCTGCAGTTTCTCTCATTTGTAGAATCCTCAAAGGTCCTAAATTATACTTTGCTTTATGTGAAAGCATTAATATTTTTCATCCATGTAGTTAGAATAACATACAATTTATATTCTAAAATATGTGTGTGTATATATCTGTATATATTTTGGCACTATCTTTTATGTACATATCAAGGTAGGTATTTAGAAATTGAAGCAATTTTATGCTCAAGGCACTTGTACGTTTGCTCTGCAAACTTAGAATTAGAAACTTAGAATTTTAAGAAAACTTTTAAATGATTTGTGTTACTGTGTAAGGTCATGAATGACAAAGGTTTTAGGTTCACAACAAAATTGAAATGAAAGTACAGAGGTTTCAATACCCCCATCAGAGTGGTACATTTGTTATAATTGATAAACTATCTTGCACATCATCCAAAGTCCATTGTTTACTTTAGGGTCCACTTTTGGTGTTGTACACTCCATGGGTTTTGACAAATGTATAATGACATGTATTCATCATTGGGATATCATACAGAGTTATTTTCACTGACCTAAAAATTCTCTGTATTCCACCTATTTATCCTTGTCTGGACCAATTTTCCACTGTCTCCATGGTCTTGCTTTTTCCAGAATGTCATGTTGTTGCACTTACATGGTATGTGGTCTTTTTTAGATTGGTTTGTTTCACTTAGTAATACTCATTTAAGGTTCCTCCATGTCTTTTCATGGCTTGATAACTCATTTCTTTTTAGTGTTGAATTGTATTCCATTGTATGATGTACACTGTCACCTACTGAGTGCATCTTGATTGTTTCCAAGTTTTGGCAATTACGAATTAAGCTACCAATAAACAGTGATGTGGATATAAATTCAGAATGTTTCTCTGTCTTACTTTAATGTAGAATAATAATGTCCCAAACACCTGCTTCATGGTGACCTACATCAATGTTTTAAGTCTTTATACATTTTTCCTGGTAGGAAAAATAAATATGCATGAAGCCCACCTAGTATCAGGGCCTCTCGTATCTTTGATGCGGCAACAATCAGCCACAAGATTTCACATATACACTAGGAATAAAGGCATAGAAGGGATTAATGTTAATGCTTGCTTTTCAAACAATCTCAAGTACTGCCAATATAAAAAAGGATACATTGAAAATAATTCTATCTGTCCAGATATTAATCCCCTTGATCCCTTGAAGCATTCTAATAAATTAAGTGTTTTAATTTTGGATTATTCTCTATAATAAATGCTCTGATTTAGAATAATGTGTACAAAGTGTTAATGAATTGCCGTTTTCTACTGTGAATTTAAGAAAAGTTGATTTTTTTCCAGTGTGTTCAGCTTTTTTATCTGTGATGATGGAGTGCCAACTTCCCAGCTCCCTATATACACAACCAGAGACTGGAAGTCTGTATAGTGTTTTTTGAAAATGTTTATCTTCAACCAAATTTGGTTTCAACTCTGTTGTTAATTCAAGCATTGAAAAGACTGAAGTTACTGAGGATTAGAATTGAAAAGATAAAAAGCTAATACAGTGATTCTTAACTCTTTTCATATTAAAGTGATATCATTTATCATTTTGTTAACTGCTGCTTCTTCAGTTTTTCTCCCCCTAGAAAAACTAATTATCTAGGGGTGTTGATTCTGACTCCTGAAGTGTGTGGGAGACAGGAAACTGGGATATGGTGGACTTTGAATAGTTAATAACCATTCAAAGAGATAATGACAATTGTTACAGATAATGATTTGTAGTTTTAGAAAGTGGGTTTATATTTATTATCTTAGAGTTTCACAGCTACTTAGAATGATTGATACAGAGGTTTGTTTGCTCTTGAGAAATTGAGAAACTGTCTCTTGTCCACGTTGACACTTTTTTTTAATTTTTAGGTTTTTAAAGATTTTATTATTTATTTTTAGAGAGGGGAAGGGAGGGAGACAGGAAGGGAGAGAAATATCAATGTGTGGTTGCCCCTTGTTGCACCTCTTACTGGGGATCTGGTCTGCAACCCAGGCGTGTGCCCTGACTGGGAATCAAACCAGCAACCCCTTGTTTTGCAGACTGCACTCAATCTACTGAGCCACACCAGCCAGGGCCAAGTTGACATGTTTTAGTAAATAGTAGAGCTGCCATCAAGAAAAAAGATTTCTGGTTCAGAGGCTTGTGTATGTTCTGCTGAACCATGGCTTTCTACAGAACGAGGTAGGGCAAGAAGCTGGTGTTAGCAGCATAGCATGTGTTTGTTTACCATTGCTTTGAATTGTGACTTTGGAAATAATCACTTTTTACTGTGTGCTCTCTGGTTTTCAGGTAGATTTTAAAGACTTGGCAATTTATGTCCCATAGTGTCATAACACTTAAAATGCTTTGGAAGAATGGGTCCTTTCATTATTTTTATTTTAATTTTTATTATGGTTATTGCCATTTTAATGTACTTTATCATTTTTATTTATCATCATTATCTTATTTTTTTTTAAAGATTTTATGTATTTCTTTAGAGAGAGAGGGGGAAGGGAGGGAGAAAGAGAGGGAGAGAGACACTGTTGTGCTAGAGAGACATCAGTTGGTTGCTTCTCGCACGCCCCTAGCTGGGGACCTGGCCTGCCACCCAGGCATGTGCCGTGACTGAGAATCAAACTGGTGACCTTTTGGTTCACAGGTCTGCACTCAATCTACTGAGCCACACCAGCTAGGGCTATATTGTTGTTTTTTTAATCAGATAATTACATTAAAGCCAAATTTCACATTTCACATGTTAGAATGGAAGGAAAGGGGGAATTCAGGAAGAAAAAAAAAGTAGGCCTGAATTTATACATTCAAATCAATGCTACCTTTCTAAACAGTGACCTTGGGAGGCTATATATACTAGCTGTCATCGCTCATAGTATCCACTGGATCTCGTATTTTAAATAATGGTTTCATGATTTTATTTGCATCTGTACAGATAGATGTATCTATTCAATATGGAAGATGTATTAATTCAACATGAAAACATTAGTGAACTTAGTCAACAGTTTAGTTGTTGGATTTACACCTTACCGATGTAAGCTAGTGTGTGTAGGTTCAATAGCAGAATGGTTTTTATGAATATGATTATTGATTAGTTTGATGGAATGGGTTATCTTTGAATTAATGATTGTTTTTTTTCTCCTAGTCAGCAGACAAGCAGCGAGCCCTAGAAGAAACCAAAGCCTATACCACCCAGTCCTTAGCAAGTGTTGCCTATCTGATAAATACCTTGGCCAACAATGTACTGCAGATGCTGGATATCCAGGCATCCCAGCTACGAAGGATGGAATCATCAATCAATCATATTTCACAAGTGAGACCACACTATTTTCCTACTTTGTTTTGAGGAAACACTTAATAAACACAGGTGATCTGTGATGCTGGCAGTTTTTATTATGTGAGTTAACTCATGTATGAGTTGGAAAATACAAACTCAGTATTACAAAATCAGTGTTTGTTTTAATTGTCTTTTTGTGGAGTGATTATCTTCTCTGATTTTGATAGGGAAGTAAATTTTAATGGTTTCTATTACAACTCAGCTGTCATGTTAAAATAATCAGCTTTGAGGCTCTGGCTGGGTGGTTCACTTGTTTGGAGTGTTGTCGTGTACACCAAAAGGCTGCAGGTTGGATTCTGGGTCACGGCACATGCCTAGGTTGCATGTTCCATCCCTGGTCGGGGTTCCTATGGGAGGCAATCAATTGATGTTTCTTTCTCTTCCCCTGTCTAAAAATCAATAAATGTATCCTTAAATGGATTAAAAAAATCAGCCCTGGGATGAAAATTTTTCTTGTTTCTTCTGACTTTTAGCCAATCTCACTTTTTATTATCTTTTTAAAATATAAATGTGATAGCTGTTGGTAGGATTTTTGTTTACCAACATGGTACCATACCTGAAACAATCAGTGACCTTATGAAATTATCTTTATATAGAACTTGAAAAAAATCAGTACTTTACATTTTTATTGTAAAAGTCATGCCCATGAGTATAGAAAGAGAAAGAGAAATAGATGGAAAAACAAACCATTTCCTTACTCCTCAAGCTTTTCACTATAATTGTTTTGATAGATTTTTTTTTCCAATAGTTTTTCTTTTAAATAGTTTTTAAAGTGTAGTTGTAATTATGTTATGTATAGAATTTTGGGTTCTGGTCTTTTACAACAGACATCTTTCCATGATTTCGTAAGCTCTTCATAAACATTCAGTGTCTGCATACTGTTGCATGTATATATCATAACTTTGTTAACCATTTCTGTATTTTGGGGCCATTTAAAATAATTCTGCAATGAAAAGCCAATTTATAATTGCAAAATGCACTTTTCATAACATTCAGAAAATAAAAATTTTGATCTGTCTGCTTCTCTTTTATGGGATCTTTTCAGCTTTTCTATTTTAGCACTCATCATTTGAATAATGTGGGTAGTATTCAACACCCTTTATAATCCTCACCCAAGGATATGTTTTTAGTGATTTGTTTTTAGTGAGAGAGGAAAGGGATGGAATGGGGGGGCGGGAAAGAGAGAGGCAGACAGACATCAATCAGTTGCCTTCAGTACCTGCAGTGTAGGTATGTGCCCTGACTGAGAATTGAACCTGCAACCTTTTGGTGTACAGGATGGTGTTCCAAGCAACCTAGCCACCGGGCAAGGGCCAACACCCTTTTTAGACCCAGATAATTATAACTCTTCTGGAATAAAAGGAGTTTTAAAATGGGCATATTATCTTTTTAAATATCTTTTAAAATACATATTTAGAGTTTAGGATGCTTCTGACATTGACTAATCCAGCAAATTTTCAAATTCTAAAGTTTAATTTCTGAAATTAAATCAACTAGAAGCCCAATAATTGGCCCTGGCTGGTGTGGCTCAGTGGATTGAGCGCCGGCCTGCAAACCAAAAGGTTGCCAGTTCAATTCCCAGTCTAGGGCACATGCCTGGGTTGCTGGCCAGGTCCCCAGTAGGGGGCGTGTGAGAGACAACCACACATTGATATTTCTCTCCCTCTCCTTCTCCCTCCCTTCCCCTCTCTCTAAAAATAAGTGAATAAAATCTTTAAAAAAAGAAGCCAGATAATTGAATCTGCTTTCAATTATATTTCTGTTAATAGAAAATTCATCAGATTGATTTAGAGGAATTTCTTATTTAATATTATTTAACTTTAAGTCTGAAGTTGCCACTATAAGGGTTTCTTCTATCCCATATAAACTTCTATAGATATTGAGTAATTTATTGCATGTTGTATTGCTGTGTCACTTAAAACAATGCAAAACAAAATCCAGAAAACAACAACAAAGAATTGGTGAGGTGTTTTTTTTTTTTGAATTGGTGAGTTTTAATCACAGGTAAAATTCATTCTGAAAAGACCTCCTAGTGCAAATAATAAGTGGAATTTTAAATGATTAAGAATATTACTAAATGATTTTCTATAGAAGGAGGGATGTTGATTGATAATTTGATATAGAATGTCGTAAGTTATACTTCAGAAACTTAAAGTTTCTGCATGTTTAAAGTCAAAGGACCCAAAAAGGTAGTAAGAAGGAACTGCAAATGCAGAAGAGAAATAATATATAATAGTTTCTAAAATGGAGGGACAACTTTTTATTGTTTGTAGTAGTAGGAGGGATTGTGAGGGTGGATGATGACAACAAGCAAATGACAATGAAAGATAATCATGTATTTTCTGATTAGAATTCTGTAGTTCTTTGGTAGAGAAGTGTAGCAGCGTTAAGGAGGAGGGTGAATAAGTCTACTTTAGGTTGTAATTTTGTCTATTCATTAAATGAGAATTTTTGTTTTGAGTATGATAAATTTATATTTAATTTGTATGGTCTAATTGATACTAGCTTTTAAAGCTATTCTAAGGGAATAAATAAAGCACAGTAGAGGTGAATGGATAGGGATTAGGAGGTCAGAAACGCAGGGCCTTCAGAGCTGTCAGGCATGCATGTATGTTGAACCATCTTCATCTGCAGTTGAGTGTTGGGAAGGCAGTCTCCGAAGAGGTGAGAGATCTGTGATTGTACAACAGCTGATAAGTTTATGCAGAGCAGTATGTTGGGTTAGGGGCTCAATGGGGAAAATGAGCAGATGGAGGCTAAATTTATGAAATAAAGAGTAAATTTTTAAAAAATTATATATTTTTTAGCATTTGTCTTAAGGGTCGAAATTTTTCAATTATATTTAATGCACAGATAGTTATTTTAATTTATTTATTTTTAAAGATTTTAAAAAGTTTTATTTTTTTATAGAGAGAAGGGAGGGAGAGAGAGAGAAACATTGATATGTGAGAGAAACATCGATCCACTGCCTCTTGCACACGCCCAAATGGGGACCTGGCCAGCATATGCCCTGAATGGGAATCGAATTAGCGATGGAGACTCCTTGGTTTGCATGATGACACCCAACCCACCAAGGCACACTAGCCAGGGCAAGTTCTTTGTTTTAAAAGTCGATTGAACATCAAAACTTTTGGATGCTTTTTAGACTGAAAGATTATTCTGTAGTTTAAGAGAAAATATTTTCTGTTTATAAAATGAATAATCAGTAAATACTCTAAAGCAAGGATTGGAAAACTTTTTCTGTAAAGGGACAGATAATTCCTTCCTGGTATGGCTCAGTGGATTGGGTGTTGTCCTGCAGACCGAAAGGTCACTGATTTTATTCCCAGTTAGGGCATATGCCAAGGTTGTCGGCCAGGCCCCTGGCGGGGGCATGTGAGAGGCAGCTGATCTACGTTTTGAGCTTTGATGTTTCTTTCCCTTCCTTTCTCCCTCTCTTCCCCTCTCTCTAAAATAAATAAGTTAAAATCTTTAAAAAAAGTAAAGGAACAGATAATATTTTAGGCTTTTTGGGCTACATATGGTCTCAGTCTTATATTGTTCTTTGTATGTATATGTTTTTAAACAACTGTTTAAAAATGCGAAAAGCCACTTTTGGCTTGTTGGCCATATAAAAGCAGGCTTGGGCCAGCCTTGGCATGTAGGCTGTAGTTTGCAGGTTCTTTCTCTGAAATGCTATTTTGTTCCCAAATGCTTGGTACTAAAAATTTATTATTATTATTATTATTATACTTTATTTAAAATATTATTATGTATTTAATGGGAACCAGAAAGTTCTTAAGATATCTTGAGATCAGATTTTTTTTTCAATTTGGGCAGAAATGCTAAGTTTGGAGAATTTGGAGAGTAGATCGAATTGAAGAAACAAAGAAGTGGAGGTTCAGTCAGGTCAAAGATAAGATCACATGCTTTTTGGAATGGTAGTAGGTATCAAGAGTTACCATAATGTTTGTCTGGAAGACTGGTTCAGGACCAGTCAATATGATATATCTGAGCTATTTGATTCCTTTTCTCATCAGTATCCTTCTCCTATCTCCTGGGTGAAGAACCTTATCACATTTCAGCCTCCTAGTGCTCTAGCTCTTTTCTCTATTGTAGGGGAAATGAACACTGAGTAGGATTGGGAGGGAGGGAGGTGGAGGATCTAGGTTTCACCTTGGTTCTTCAGCTGACTTGGGTGACATTTGGCTTCTTTGAACTTCACTTATCTGTAAAATGATAGGACTGATTAGATGGTTTCTGAGCTATCTTCTATCTTGAATCTTTATTCTTCTGAGATTGCCAAAAATAATACTTGATTTGAATTCGCTTTTTTCTTTCTGTTCTGTTGGCTCCTCTCTTCACTTCAGTCTGTGCCCCCCTGACCTCAACTGTCTATCACTATGCTGTAAGTGAACAGTTTCCCTGAATTTGAATCTAAGGGTGGGAATTTCATGACTTTATCAGCTATGTATTAGGAAGAAATACCTCAACCCCCCCTCCCCAAAGAAAGTAATAGCCCATTCTCCGAAAGTCAGACATTTTGAAATACAAGACAGAGTTGATTATGAATATTTAGTATAAGACACTTTTTTCCCCAAAAGGACAATATTGTATTAAGTAGTGTACTAATTTATACCACTCCCACCATATCCATACAGAAGTATAGGCATACCTTATTTTATTGCACTTTATTATTTAAAAAAAAAAAACAAACTTAAGGTCTGTGGCAAACTTCTATCACACAAGTCTATTGGTGATATTTTTTCAGTAGGCTCAGATGATTGTTATTTTTTTTAAGTAATAAAGTGTTTTTTTTAAACTAAGGTATATACATTGTTTGTAGACATATGCTGTTGCACATTTAATAGACTGCAGAATAGTGTAAACGTAACTTTATATATGCACTGGGAAACCGGAAAATTCATGTGACTCATTTTATTGTGATACTCGCTTTTTGTGGTGGTCTGGAAGTGAACCTGCAGTGTCTTTGAGGTATGCCTGTATTAGGATACGTTCTTGAGGTAGTTTCCCCTGGGTATTTTCAGTATCATAATTTTAAAGAAATTCTGTCTCTAGCTTTCTTGCTGTTATATCAGTGTCCTGTGTCCATAATTTTGTGTCTCTTTACGATAAGTTTAAAAAAAGGCTTATAGAACATTCTTCAAACTAAAATTCTTAATAAACTTGTAAACTAAAAATTTTTAAAGCCAGTTCCATCTCTTAACTACTGAAAACAGTCAGTACTGCCTGTTCAGCTTATCATGATGCAGAAGGAAGATCATGAGAGGTCAAAGGGCAGTGTGAAGAAAGGGTAGTGTTTCTCCCATCCTCCTAAGTGCTGACTAGATTGGGCCAGGTGTTCAAGTAGTTAGCAGGTAGCAAGTGAAGGAGATCAAAAAGAATGATTATAAAATAATAGAAGAATGGAAGTAATTCTTCTGAAGAGTTAGGTACTAAAAGTGGAAAATCTAAACCCTGAGAAACTTAACATGTAAGATAATTTTTTGTTAAAAAAAAAACTCTTTGAGATATGTATATATATCTATATCTCCTTGTTTAAAATTCCCAAATTAAGGAAATCCCTCTAAAGGTTATCAGTTTGTAATTATGCATAGAAAGGAGGATTTATATAGTTCCTAATTAATTTCATATGTATACTTTATATCATTTCATAGAAAATGAATAACTGAAAATTACCCAGTTCAGTTTGTTACTGATTTGTTTTATGAAAGGAGAATGATTTAAAGCACGCTGTAATTTGAATAATTAAATGCCTATTTAAAACATTAACTTAATAATGAAAACATTGAGATATATTTAAAACACCCAGCTCAGTTGAGTTAATCAGCTGTAACTTTATCAGAGCTGTAATTTTTGTCTTAAAAAGCAATACTTAAAGTGATAAGGTTATACTACCTCAGCTAGTTTTTGATTTGATGCTTTATTTAGGTATTTATTAGGTCTGAAGTTTATAGATTATATTGCTTTTAAGATCTCTTGGTTGAAATAGGCTTTGAATTTATTTCAAGTTTCCTTCATGCTTTAGGTAGTTTAGAAAGAAAAATTACCAGCTTTCAGATTTTTAAAAGTGGCATTCAATAATGTCATGATGGTTATCATCATTTCTTTCCATTTCTGTGTTATTACCTGGTTGTTCTTTTAGAAGGGGGAAATTGAAGTAGGACTGGGAAGGAATTAGCAAGTGTCTATCACTTGCTGCTTGAGCCAGGAATGGTGGTAAGAGATGTGAATGGTTTTAGTAAAGTGTATTCCAAACCTTTGGATTGCAACCCACACTAAAAATACACATTTCACATTGTACCCAGTACACAACTCTGTACATCTTTATATGTTACAAATAAATGTTTCAAGAAACAATATTTACTATGTGTATTTACAGTGTGATATTTCTACTTTATTTCCTTTAAGATAACTGCTACTCACATCCCACTAAATTGCAACCTGAAGTTTGAAAATGCTGTTTTATTAATTATCTAAGTTTGTAAGAGAAAGTTACCTTCTATTAGCAAATGGAAGACCGAGTAAAGGCACGTGTAATCTATGTGAATAATATATAAAATAAGTTAATGAGATATTTTAGAAGCTTTGTGTCATGATAAAATATAAGCCATTTTACTTAAGCAGACTATATTTTAACTTCCCTTTTTTAAAGCATTTAATTTCATAGATTAAAAATTAGAAATTATACCATAGGTTATTTTTAAATGTAACCAGATTAGCCACTGGGGCTTTCTTAATCATTACATTTGGCTAAATCTTAATGAGGAGGAGAAAACACAGCATGCCGTAACAACCCATTGGGCGGTGCACTTCTGTAACTGCCCAGCTAATAAGTACTCGAGGCTTCGCAGGCTGTCAGGTCTCTGTTACGACGACTCATCTGTGCCATTGTAGTGTGGAGATACATAAGCAAGTAGAATGGCGGGGTTCCAATAACATTTTACTTGTGGGAACTGAAATTTGAATAATTTTCACATGTAGCAGCATTATTTTTCTTTCTACTTTTTCAACCACTAAAAATGTAAACATGACTTTTAGTTTTTGGGTTGTAAAAAACAGGCAGTGGGCCATACTTCTTCATCTGCCAGCCACAGTTTGCCAGCCCTTGTTTTAGTCTAAAACTGGAGAAAGTCGGTAATGGTCCAAAAAGGAGAAAACTGAGCAGTTGTGGTTAAGAGTATGAATAATGTTGTTAAATCTACTGAACATTTATGTCTTGATTTTTCTGGATATTAGAGCTATACATTTTTGTGTTATGTTTATATTATATTTTTCAGACTGTTGATATTCATAAAGAGAAAGTTGCAAGAAGAGAAATTGGTATTTTGACCACCAATAAAAACACTTCAAGGACACATAAGATTATTGCTCCAGCCAACCTTGAGCGACCGGTTCGTTATATTAGAAAACCTATTGACTATACAATTCTAGATGATATTGGACATGGAGTAAAGGTAAGTATAATTTTTGTCAAGTTTTTTAAAACAATAGCTGAAATTGGAACTAACTTTTTAGAAAATTAAGCTGTTATCTTTCCTTCCCTGGAAAGCCAAGTCTTGGCCCAGTTATGGTTCTGAAGATTCCCTACTGCTATAAACTAGTTTGATCTTCGTTGCTGCTTCTTAGTGCTGTGGTCTCCAGTTTTAAATAGTTATCTTTGAGTGAATTGCATTTGCTTAATTATTTATGGTAACACCTCACATATATGATAAGTGTGGTACAAACTCTCTAATTTTTTAATATAACTGATTAAAAATCATTCAGTGTGTTATTAAAGTATTTACTTAAAACTTTATCAGCAAACTTTTGGCATTAGTTTTCAGAAAGAACATAGTTAAACAAAAATGTACTTTGATTTTTCTAAAATAATTTTAACATTTTGAGTAAGAATAGTGTAGATAAAAGTAGTATGTGAATTAATATTCCTGCTGCTTTTGCATATATAGCCATTATATTCTTTGGCTGTCTTCTAAGATGTATTTGAGTGCCTTCTATGTATACAAAATACCATGATCAAAATTTGATGGGCATATACATTTTATTTAAATTGGTATTTGTACTTAAGAAAGTATTTGGCATTTCAGCTAAGTATTAAGTTACTTAAATGTTTGCATTTCATCAGTGATTTTAAAGACAGTGAAATGACTTTTATCAAATGTGACTTTGAGTAAATATACATGTTTATAAGTGAAACTAGTTCATGTAGTTGATTTATGACTCTATAAGCAAATTTTAATTTAAAAAATATCCTATACTAATATGGCTAGAAATCAGTTAAATCTAAGTTTAATTTAGATTTAGGTGAATGAAAATATACAGTGTAAATTTAAAAAAAATTTTTTCCTCAGAATTTTGATAATCACTATTATCTGGAATTTGATATTTAATTTTATAATGAATACCTACCTGCATTTAGATTACTGTATTAATTAAAGCATGTTAAAATAAGATGTATATTTAGATGGATAATTAATAACTGAAATTTATTCTAACCTGGGAAAACCTTTTGAAATTTACTCAAGGCTAGCAACTGCTGACAGAAAATTTTAGGGTACTGCCAGAATCTAATGACTAAGAGGCACACAGAGTGTGTAAGAGGGCAAGCACACGTCGTATTTGTGCTTTCCCTCTTATATAATAAAAGTGATTTCTCCACTCCAGTTCTTACTTAATTCTCAAGTAAAATGTTATTGTTTTGGGACTCTGTAGTCCCTTTCATTGTTTGAACTTTTAGTGTTTAGAGGTCACTAATTTGAAGAAATCTTTAATAAAGTTAAGTTTTTGAATAAAACAATGTCATAATTTCATCAAAAAACTCTTGTTCATGACACATTCTGCTTTAACCACTCTTTCTATGATCTACTGAAACATTATTTTTTAATGCTAAATGCTTAACTTGTTTTTTCTTTGTTTTTTCCTTTCTCTTCACATCCTGAAGTTCCAACTAACCTTTCAATGCTTTTTTTCCTTACCTCTTTTATTTGCTCCATTTATGCATTAAGTGGTTGCTTAGATTTAAGGTAAGAGATTCCAGGGCTGGATTTCCATTCTTTGTTCTTACGTAGAATATTACATATGGGGAGTGTAGAGATATTTGGCACTTTTTAAAACCGAAGGATAATTCCTCTTTCTATTTATTTTTAATTTTTGTCATGCAGCTTTGTGGTATCTTCATGTTCTGTGAGGGCAGTTATTTTGTCTGTTCACTGCCCCATCGTGTGTGCCTGGAACAGTGCCTGACTGTTCAGTAGGTGCTTAGTAAATATTTACTCAATAAGTGGTTATTTTGCAATGTTAATATATTTTTTGAAGCTGAAATGTAAGTTATCCTATTATAAAATGCCATTGTGAAATAAAATTAGCTGGATTTTGTAAGTGTAGACATTTTGTTATGGATTGGAGAGCCAACAAATGTGCTTTATGTAACCCTCCCCCTGTGTAATTGCTTTTTTATTCTATAAATGGTGTGCTTCATTATATATCTTGTGGTCACTATATCATTATCTCTTGACTCTCAATGTAAAGAAATTGAGAAGCGGAAAATATTGTTACAGGATTTTTTTTTTAAGTTGCAGTATCATGTTTTGAAAAAAACAAAATTAGTCTTTTTTCTCAAATTGCTATGTGAAATATGTGTTTTAGTATAAAAGCACCTTAAGAGTTTTCAGGCTGAGTACTATATGTAAAACATAAAAAGTGCATGATAATGTTTCACAAAATACAAGTTAAGAATTAGAGAAATATTTCCTTTTGTTATTTGTTTCAGTAACATTTTATTGTAGTATTTTGGAGGTTTAACAGTAAAAGACATTCTAGTATATTCAAGAAATCTGTCAAATAGTATGTTACTAAAATTTTTACCAAACTGACCCTGCATTTCCTTTTTTGGTTTTTTCCCCCTTAGGTGAATTTTATAACTTCTTTTCAGCTACAACACCTTTCTAATACTCAGTTGTTTGCCGTGTCTTCAGTGTAGAAAGTGAAACAAGAAGACAGGATAACTGAGATCTGAATTATAACTAGCTACTAACCATGGGGTCACAGAAATTTCTGTAGTAGGGAGACATGACTAGAGAAGCCCAGGCAAATGCCCTTCTTGTGTGATTGATTCCCCCAGGGGTGTCCAACCCATGGCCTGCGGGCCATATGCAGCCCAGGGTGGTTATGAATTTGGCCCAACACAAAATCATACATTTACTTTAAAACATTGTGAGATTTTTTTTTGGTGATTACATGTCACAGTGTATTTAATGTGCAGCCCAAGACAACTCTTCTTCCAGTGTGGCCCAGAGACACCAAGAGATTGGACACCTCTGGAAAAGTGTTGGCTCAGTGTCCTAGTTTTGGTGAATGAAGCATGTAGAATAGTGAGGATGTTCCTTTTGCATAAAATAGGTAGAACTAGACCAAAACTGTGTGGCTGCCTTGGGTCTTTTCCTCCAAAGCCTGTATTCAAATTATGGCTATTGATGTGTTAGCCTCCAAAGTGAATGAAGTACACAGAGATTAACTGAAGGAAAAGCATGAAAATGGACCAATTCTTTTCCCTGAAAGTTTAGACCAGTTTGCCTAAGCTACTACTGTTCTATGCTCATTTCCTCCAAATCCTGCTATGATTTCTTCTTTTTTATCCTGGATTCAGGATCTCCAAGTAGGAGATAGGTCAAAATGAATGGGAAATGAAAGGGTCCTTGAAAGAAAGATCTTGGATAAGACACCTTAACATCTTTGCTTTTTATACCAAATAGCTCCACTCTTGAGTAGAGTGGTTCTGTACAGTCTAAGAGATTCTCTATACCTCAGTGGGGTGGACAGGGTGGGAAGGGTGCCCTGAATTTATCCTAGAAGCTAGACTGTGCCAATGCTCTGTCTTTCTTCCTGTTCCTGTTTGTGAATATGTCCATCTCTCTATAAACTTAGGGCATGTTAATAATTTGGGGTAAACCAAAACAGAGTAGAGTGAAAAAACTAGTCTGCATATAGCAAATCATATCTCCTTTTATGCTGGAAAAAAAAGAGTAGTGGGTTTTGCAAGGGTGATTAATGGAATAATTGAATATATTAAGGTATAAAATATAATTAAAGAAAAAAGTTAAAGTTGTCAGGGACTGCAAATAACAAACTAGTCCAGTAGTTTTTCAACTGAGCTTCTTGGTGACCTGTGTATTACATCAGGTGCCCTAGAAGCCGCCTGATGTTTGGTAGGATTATCTGCTGCTTTGATTTCCTCCTCAGCTCTTCTTAAGCTTTGCTTTTGCTCTCATTGCTGTCAGATTTGATGCCTTTGGGACAGACACCAAACAAAGTTTGTACTTTAGGATCAGACATGTGAGAATTGCCTCAAGAGACCTCTATGCTTAAAAGTTGAATTTCTAACATTTTATACCTCATGTTCTGGTGGTGTTTAATGGTTCTTTTCATCTGACATTTGGGTTGTTTTTCCTTCAGTTGACTGAGGAAAACATTGTAGAGTTTAGTTCATAAGACCTTTGAGCACAATGTGGTAATAGTTTTATAACAAAAGGCCTAAAAAGCCAAAGGATAGAATGCCATATTGGAAATATTTTAATAGGTACCAGAGGCCATGTTAAAATGGAATGTACCTTGAAGTGGGGTACCCTTTCCCTACCCTTTATTTTTATTTTTTTAAATATTTTATTTGTTTATTTTTAGAGAGGGGAAGAGAGGGAGAAAGAGAGGAGAGAAACATCAATCAGTTGCCTCTTGAACACCCCCCAAATGGGGAACTGGCCCTCAACCCAGACATGTGCCTTGACTGGGAATTGAACCAGCGACCTTTCAGTTCACAGGCCCTAGCACTCAAGCCATTGAGCCACATAAGGCAGGACTACCCTTTATTTTTATAGTAAGAAGAATTTTAAGACACTGTTACTGATGTATTTGAAATGGATTTTTCTGCTTTTGAAAGCAGTAAAGTTGTCAATGAAGTCAAACTTAAGTACTTTTTAAGTAAGTGTATTAGTTTAATCAAAAATAGTAAAGACTTACCTGTTAATGTAGTATTTCAGTTGAACGTTGCACAAGCTGATTCTACATAATTAACAAGGAGGTGGTTACGGGTTTATTTTATAACTAACATGTTAAAAATATAACACCTGAAAAATTTTCTTGGCATTTTGAAGGTCCATGACTTAACTCAATGTAAAATATGGGTTGTTTTTCACTTGGGTGCCGTTTTTTAGCAAGTGTTGGTTATTACCTACAGAGGATGATAAAATGCTCCTCATATTTCTAGCTTTCAGATATGACATTTATTTAGTACAACGTTTGGAAGAAAAACTCTGAGTTAACAGCAACCCCTGGTAGACCTGTCTGGTTGTGCCTGTTCCAGCTCTTTGAAAAAAGTCAGCTGTCAGAAGTGATTTTCAAAGTCAGGCAGGAGTTTGTCCATCTTTACTCCTGATCTCTTATTCTCATATCTCTGCTTTGGGTTATTTCTGGACTCTTGGCACCTTAGGCTTTTTGTCCTTCTAACTCTTAGTAAAAATTTTGCCTCTCTCCTGAATTCATACTTGATTTCTGATTTCAGCTTTAATTTCCTGTAGAGGATCCCCTGGTCCTTTTCCTGCTAGCCATGAGAATTGAAGTAGGAACATACATTCTCTGAGGCGAGGGATAGAGATTTCTCGGAAGCCAAAGCATTGTGTCCTGGGTGGGACTAAAGGGAAACAGCACTGCGTCGCAGCAGTGAAGGCCCAGGGGTGCCTGACCGCAGCCTCCTCCCGCCCATCTTCGCCACTCCACATCCAGACACACTCCTCTGTAGACGACTCCTCTTTGTGTATTAAATCCTGCTCTTTTTAGTTTAGAGTCCTGCTCAGATTTTTCCCTAGGAAACCTTCTGTAGCTATTTCTCCTCGCATTGATATTTCTTTTGGGGGGGATTTCTATGTAATTTGTAGACAGTCCTTTTTGTTTGAAACATACGAGTTATAAATTCCAAAATATTATAAATTCTCTAGAAGCAATCATTTTATAGACCTGTGTGTTACCTCTGGTGTCCCACTTATTTTTTATAATTACTTACCCCTGTACCTAGTAGTCTGGTAGCTGGTACGTGGTGGAAAAATGAGGGATATAGTACAGGTATCATTAAAAATGTGTGTGCCACTGTTATATCACAGCAGGTCACCTGTCAGAAAGTGGGTTTGTTTGTGTTTTGTTTTTGTTTTTGGTAGCAGAGGCGATGTCCTTATTGAACCTGGCTGTCCAGCTTTATAAGAAATACTGAAGTTCGCAGGGTACTTGAAAGCATTGAGATTTGTAATGAGCATTTATTATATGTCAGGGTTCAAGGAGGTATTGAACGTACCCAAAAAAGGTTAGAGCAGGAAAGGGAGGGGCACTGTAGAAAAAATAATAAGTCATTAGAATTGGCCTGATGGTTAGTGCTAGTTGTAGAGATTTTCTTTCCAAAGCCTGGGAGACCAGACCATTCTTTGATCATAAAGGAATTGCTGCTACCTCCTGTATTATATGTATTTCTTAGTCACAGGCTAGTGGGAAAGTATTTGAGCTGTGGCTGTGCATTAACCTTCATCACCTAAATGAGTATTTCTTCTGTTTTGAGGGTTTCTCTCCAGTAGGGAAAATACCCGCGACCTTTCTTACCATTCCTCCTTCCTTGTGCCTAATATCTTCTTTACTTAGCTCTTAGTGATGACTTTCCCCTTTATGGGATCAAAAAATACCCACATAATTAAATTATTGTTGCAACCAGCCACCAAAGTTTCATTCTCCCAACTCCCAAACAAAACTGAAAATTGTAATGGGCACTCGCACTCATGATTCAAGACCATTAACTACACATTTAAGTGCCAGATAGATAGTTCTGCTTATGCCTGCAATTTTTTAAGTTTCATGTGGAATTGCTGTTATGAACTAGGTGCAGAATTATTTTGTTTTCTTTCTTCTGTGTTTATGGTACATGTGTCCTCATTCCCTCTCATTATTTCTTTTTCCCTCCCTCCCCTCCAACTCTCTCTCCCCCCCTCTCTCCTCCCTCCTCCTTTCTCCCTGTCCATTCCTCTCTGTTCCTCTTCACCACACACATAATTTAGTTGTGTGTTTTGCTGCTTGTTAGGAAATATTATTTTCCTCTATAAACTTTCCTCAAAATAGTTTTTAGAACCATGATGACTATCCAGGAAATATTTTTATAAAAATATTTTAGGCTTAAAATACAGTTTCTTAACTTTGATTTTAATACAAATCCCACCTCTGATAAAAAAAATTAAATTTTGTTTGGAAATTATTCCTGTTTTCTTCCCTTTTCCTGAAACTAGATGGCAGGTTATATTATATGTAGCATATTTATTATTTTACTTAGCATAGAAGCAGTTTAAACAAAGGAAAGCTATTTAAGAAATAGTGAAAAACTCTGTTTGCTTAATATAAAGGTAGCACAGTATTAATGAAGTATAATTATAGATTTTTTTCAACATTCTATAGGGACTCTGGTTTCTTCAATGATTTAAGTTACTCATCCAAACCTCATTAACCCAACAAATACAGTCATATGATGATTCTACAGATATGAAATGCAGCAAGTTTTCTTTATAGAAATGTCCACCATATTTTAATTTATAAATTGTGTATTTTATATTTTGAGGGCTAGATTAAAAGACTTAAAGAAGATACTGCAATTTAAACAAAAACACCTTACATACCAAAACCTTAAATCAGATTGGAAAGCTGTTTTCAAGTATTTTAGCTATTCCATGTATAGAATAAAATTCTCTTCTACTTTTTTCCTATTCCTGATCCTCTTCCTTCCTTTATAACAAATTGATGTAGTTTAGTGTTTGGTTCACCTACTTCTCCCTCATCACTTGAAGTAATCTTGGGATTTATGTTGTTTAAGGTTGAGCTTAAAGGACTTTGGTTACTAATTTAAAGTATCTTCTGGTGTCATAAATAAAAATTTATCATTTTAAAAGCTATTGGTTATTTGTCATATTACTCCTAAAATTTTCCCCAAATGTGGATTGATTAAAAAAAAATCTTCTGGCATTTTCATTTTAAGATATGATTAGTATACCCCTCTGCTTGTTAATGAGGGGGAGAGCAAGGATAAGTTAATCTTTATTCTTACTTGATAACCAGTTTTATATTTGTTGTTAAAAAGCAACAACAAAAGGGTTACCAATAAATGCTTTGCTTTAGAAATACTGACATTTCAAAGGTATCATTTGTCATTAAAGATTGGGTTATCATCACACACAACTTGCTCACTGGGCTATTCATTTGAAGAGTTTATTTCTTAATATCATTATTTCTTACCTATTCAGATGACAAATAATATTTTAGGATTTAAAAAAAATTCTATTTAGTTTTGATAACCTCAGTATTCTGTATACAATTATGATTTGTTTTCTTGAAATTACATGTAGAAATGTATTCTGATTTCATTGGTGTAATATCTTGAAATTTCATTTTACAAGTATAGTTTGAATACTGTAGACACTCTTATTACAAAAGTTAAGATCCTTTTATGAAGTGTTTGACACTCCAGAATATGAGGGGCTGAAAATACAGTCAGGTATAAACCTATATGGTGAACATTAACTCTAACCCATTGGTAATCTCAAACAATTTGAGATTGCATTTGAATTGTATTTGTGAATGACTTCTCATAGCTCCATAAAACATCCAGATTTTTAGGGCTTTCCGCATAAGTGCTGACATGCTTCTTCCGTGGCATCCACTGTTCCCTTATCCCCCAACTTTTCTACATTTGCACTTTCAGTTGGGGTTAGAGTAGTGAGGAGTAGGGCCCAGCTCTGATTTAGGACTATGTCGCTTACATCTTTCCTGTGATTGAATGAATCTTCATTTTGGGCCAGAATGGGTTTAATTCCCATCGGAACTAGGACATTGCCTGTGGTCCCTGCACTGTTCACAGGTGAATGGGATAGTCGGATAGCTCAGCCCTAACCTTCCAGTGCAGATGTTTAGGAACATGCCTTAACTTCTGGCAGTTTACAGGTAGGTGATTCCTTCATACGAGAACTTTAAAGAAATCTGAATTGTAAGGCTGATCCGCTATTTAAAAAACTAAATTTTTATAGGTATGTCATGCAATTTAACTTTATTTTGTATTCTGTAGTTACAATGGAGCAACACCATAATTGCTTATTTTATTTGAGAAACATGTATTTTTTTTTGTATGATATACTTACTGTCTAAAAAGACAAGGGCTTGCTTAAGGGCATGATTGAGTCTGATTAAGTTTATTATTTAAGGTTTTTATAATTTTTCTATTTAATTTCAATTGAATGTCCAAATAGTCCAAATTGAATGTCCAGATAGTCCAACCAGTGATCTGTTGGTGTGATGGCCTAATGGCAAATAAAGTCTTTGCATACAACTTTATAATTACTTGAAAATTTCATGTTAGGGAGAGTCCTTTGAGTACAACTGTAGAATAATGTAGAGTAGATACTGCATATGAAATGCATGGCCTCTAATTTTTTTCCTATTTAAACCTTCCCCTTCTTTGTTAAATAGCACAATGTTATTTCCCCAGAGTGGCACTTTGTTTCACTGCATACAAGTTGAGTTTTCCTTAAAAATTTTTTAGGTGAGTACCCAGAATATGAAGATGGGTGGGCTGCCGCGTACAACACCTCCAACTCAGAAACCCCCCAGTCCCCCTATGTCAGGGAAAGGGACCCTTGGGTGAGTATATAACTAAGTAATAACTGGAAACCATTTCATGTAGTGTTGTTGAAAACTAAACACTACTTATATTTAAATTATTTTTTAATATTTGAAAAGAGAACATTTTCTTCCTAGGATTATCTTTTTGTGCATAATTTTCCCTTTTCCTGGGAAACATTTTTATACTTTAAAAGGATTTTGTTTAGAAATTATTTTTTTAATGAATTTTGCATTTAAGATAAAATACTAGTCCAAGTTCATGGTTTACTATAAGTTGCACTCTTAATTCTTATTTTCATAAAAGTTTTAGTCTTTTGTATTATAGTTGGCTATTATTTAGACTTCCTCTGAAGAGCATTGTGTAGATTACACAATTTGGTAATCTCGCTTTAAGAAAATATGAGCTTTAATTTGGATCTACAGAGGTGGGCTCTGGATTTGTCTTTTGGCAGAAATGGTCAATTAATAGAAAAGATTGCCTTTTCTTCTGTAGTATCATAGTGTAAAAACTGGGTTGATTGTGGAGATTTGTGATCAGATGGGCATAATGTGTGCCCCAGAAGCCAGATGGCCAAATTGTGGTCCAGCTCTGCTCCCACTCTGTGGTCTTACATAGTCAGCCTCTTCGCAGTTCAGTTTTTTCATCTGTAAAAGGGGGTAATATCTGTCATCTATCAACTTTTCAGAGTCATTACCATAAATTGGATTTTTAAAAAAATGTATAAAAGACAAAATGCTGTAACAACCATTGGCTTTGCGATTTATGCTTAGAAATTTCTAATTGACAAACTTGTTTTTAGCCCCCTCACCAAAAAAAAAAAAAAAAAAATCAGACATAAATGAAAAACACAAAAAACCTAATCAAATGCTGTGGATCAGAACAAGACAAAGATAAGTAGGGATATAAAGCAGGATAATGTTGGAAGAGGATATACAGTAAAGACAGTGGGAAACAAAAGAATAAAAATGAATTCCAGCCAGGAATAGGGTTTTATTTGGGGTGGACAAAAAATTTCTGCTTAGAGAGGAATGAATCTAGTAAATCAAAATTTGAACTTCAAGGTAGAATGTAGATGACATAGGGTATAATTTTGCAACGGTAACAGTAGAGAGTCAGATTAAGAGGAAGAATTTGCCTTATTTTCCTATAAACATCTATAATTTTATCACATATTGTACTTAACAGATTCTTAGGTTTTAAATCAGGGTTGTTAGCAAGCTAACCCACTGTAATCTCTAATAAAATAAAACTTTCTGTTGTTCTCAAATTTTGAGGATTCCCTCATAAACCAATATTGGTTTTCCTTGTGTAGTAGCAAGGGTTTTGCAGGGTCCACAGGGTCCTCAGAGTCTCTGAGCACCACGTGCTGGTTGATGGTCATAGCCTGGCCTTTTTTTCAGTGTCTGCCTAACATCATATTTTGTTACTGTGCCCCTTGTTTTTTACCTTATATTTATCATTTTCCTCACTGTATAGTTCTCAGTCAGCAAAGGGCTTTTTCTTGGCTTGAAACAGAACATTGAAACACAGAACATTTTTGTTGTCTGGGAAAATTGTCTGGAAAGCAGATGTTTGGAAATTAATAAGTTTCTATTTTATGTTTTTTTAATATTTACATCATAGTTTCAGAGATGCCAAAACTTCTTTTTAGTATTTTAAATGCAGTGTTCTGTCATTCCTTCTTCTTCCTTTGCTCAGTGTCTCATCTAGTGCCCCTTATTTATTTATTCATTCATTTATTTAGTTATTTTTAAAGATTTTATTTATTTGCTCTTAGAGGAAAGAAAGGAAGAAAGGGAGAGAAACATCAGTATGCAAGAGATACATGATCGGTTGCCTCTTGTATACCTGCAACTGGGGACCCAGCCCACAGCTGCTGCCTGTGCCTTGACTGAGAATGGAACCAGTGACCCTTCCGTTTGTAGGCCAGTGCTCAATCCACTGAACCACACCAGCCAGGGCCATTTGTAATTATTAATGTACATAATGTATTTACGCAAGGAGACTTTGAGGGTAGTAGAGTGGAAGGGTCAATGCAAAGTGATCTCACCCAAAATTGGTACAGCATAATTTGAATAACCCAGCAGAGCAGTATTTAAAGAAACCTTGGACGCTTTGAGGGAGTGAGTTATTGAGAAATTTGAAGTTAAGTGAACAACATCATTTCAGGAAAAGAAAGCCTTTTAATTTTCACATTTTGAGATCCCAGTTTTTATTCTTTTAAAAACCAGAATCTCACTACAAAATGTCAGTTGAGTGTTTATTACTGTTGTAAAGAATTTGGAAACAATGTGTTGTACACCTGAAACTAATACAAAATAACACTGAATGTAAACTAATTGAAAAAATGTTAACACACACAAAAAAGAATTTGGAAACCATATTTCCTTTCTTACTCTTCTCATTCTCTTCCTTTGAAAGGAAATTTGAAGGAAAAAATATGTTAATAAAACCTCATTTAGAAAGACTTAGGTGGTCTTTGTTTTATTTTCCTTTTAAATGTTGAACTCTGAGGGAGGGTTGAAGGCTAGAGAGATCAAGGTGAAAGTTAAAGGAGGAAGTAAGGTGAGCACGGAAGATGAGATTAAACTATTTACGATGTGTGTGGATATAGTTTAATTACTGTGCATTTAGTATATAGAAAAGGAATTTCAGGGTTATAATTGCTACGATCATCAGTGTGGGGGTTATGGGGCCTGACTTTGAGTATCTTTGGTTAGGGAGAGAGGGGTGAGGAAGATAATTAGTGCATTCATGGAATGCATTTGGGAGACTTTGACACGGTACTAAAATAATTTGAACTCAACCAAAAAAAAAAAAAAAAAGAAGAGGAGTCTGGGAAACATTGGCTTACCTGGTGGGAGAATCTTTATGCTCAATGAGAATGAATGAACAAAATTGCATTAGCACAGGGAAATGAGGTTGGAGACTAAAAAAAAAAAACTCATCAAAACCCTAATGACAGAGAAGTGATGCTTAAGGAAAGACTGAAATTGGTAGCTGGGTTATGTAAAAACACATCTTTCTGTCTCTGAGTACAAATCGTATTTCACTATTGAGTGCAAATCGTATTTCACAATTCACTTTGAATTGATTGTGCCGAAACTTGCTAATCACAGGATACCTACGCTCTTCTTTTTGTAGGCGGCACTCCCCCTATCGCACACTGGAGCCAGTGCGTCCTCCAGTGGTACCAAATGATTACGTACCTAGCCCAACCCGTAATATGGCTCCCTCGCAGCAGAGCCCTGTGAGGACAGCTTCTGTGAATCAAAGAAATCGAACTTACAGGTATTTTCTCTACCTCAGCGCAAAAGGTGATGGTCATAGTACCATAATTTGTTTGGATAACTTCAGTTAAATCTCTCTCATTTTCCAAGCACTAAGTTCTTTTCCTCACTCTACTCTCCCAAACCTCATCTGATTCCACCTCTCTCTCCTCCTGTTCTGATGCAACTTTGAGCAGTCGGGAAGTTGGGGGAAAAAAGACATGTTCAAGTACAAACTTCTCTTCAAAATTAATAGTTATAGTTGACCTTAAAAAAATTACGGACCAGATATGGGAAATTTCAAGTTGTTTTTTGGTGGAACTTTACAGATGAAAAACTATATGCAATAAAACATTGATATGGGATAGTATATCAGGATATTACAAATAAAATTAAATAATCTGTTCAGGAAAACTATGTTTTATTATAAAAGGAGTTTCTTCAGACAGGTATTAAACTGAAGTAAAAGAAAGTATTATTATTTTTATGTGTTGAGCCCATTATTTATCATTTATGTTCATCAATTGTTTTTTTGCTTAATTTCTTTAATATAGTCTTATTAAAGGGTGGTCAAAACAAGTTTCTTGAAGTCAGCTTTCCCCCTACTAATAAATTCATTTTTGAAGTGGACAGCTTGAATTATCTTTATTGTAGCTACATTCATTTTGGAAAATGTTGGGAAGTGCTGGAGACCCTACTGTATATAATACTCATGTTTTGGTGGTTCCTCTTTCTCTAGCAGCAGTGGGAGTAGTGGAGGAAGCCACCCCAGTAGTCGGAGCAGCAGCCGTGAGAACAGTGGCAGTGGGAGTGTGGGGGTTCCCATTGCTGTTCCTACTCCCTCTCCTCCCAGTGTCTTTCCAGGTAAAACTCGAACGGGGCTTCACCTTCACTTGTCCTTTCTGAATTTGAATTCAGTTTCTGATTTAATTACAGTGGGCTTTCTTCATAATCAGGGTTTATTTTCCTTTAGGACTCCATGTATGTTGGGAAATCTTTATTATGCATTTGTGATTTTTAACCAGCTGATTTGTAAGTTTATGCTCACAACACTTCCCTGAAATTTGGTTTGTGTTTTCGGTGCTGTAGCTCAGTTGATGCTTTGAGGTTTCAGGTACCACACTGTTATGCTATATGTTTAATACCAGCTAGCGGCACGACGGTGCATGCCTTGGGACAGAGAGGGGACTCTGTGTGAAAATCATATGTATAACAAAGGATTGGACAAACGTGTTAAATGTTTAAATGTGTTAAAAGACAGTGTTAGAGTAGTTCTGACTGTTCAGTTTAGTGGACTGTCGGAGCTTAATAGTCTCTGAAATGCTACCCTCTTTTCTCTGACACAGAAAAATGTACTGATTTAATCTGAGGATACCAAAGTTAAAATTTTGTCTTAAAAGCAGGACACAAAAGTCAAAGGGATAGATTAATACATATTTAATTTATTTATTCTAATAAATAGATAATACCTCTTCAAAAATCATTGAAAAGAGAAGATTTGTGTTTTGATGAATGTTTTTTTTCCACCTGGTAAGATATTTATAGCTGGAACATATATGCTTATTTTCTGATTTGTGTAATTCAGAATGGAATGGTGTTGTTTCCCAGTGTTTAGTTTTTTAATTAATTAATTAATCAGAGAGAAACCCAATTTGTTGTTTTACTTATTTATTTATTCGTTGGTCGATTCTTGTATGACCGGGGATTGAACCCTCAATCTTGGCATATCAGGACAACGCTCTAACCAACTGAGTACCTGGCCAAGGCCTACTTTTTACAAAATGTTATGCTAAATATTATTTACAAAATGTTATGCTAAAGATTATAATATAAGGGGAGCACTTTTCTTACAGAATAGTGGCTTTCAGATAAAAAAGAATGCTTGTTTTTAGTGAATAAAGAAATCTCTAAATTACCTGGCATCTTGAATTATTTGCTGCACACCTAATAATCCCTTAACATAAGCTTTATTCTCTTTTGCCTTTTACCACTCTCTTCTATTCTTTGGTTAGTGTTGAGCATTGCATATCTAACATTAACTTCTCTAATGCCTTTTCTAGTCCTGCCTACTGGGATTGCCTCGTTAACGCTGCTTCTCACTGCTCTTTCCCCTCAGCCCCTGCTGGCTCTGCTGGTACCCCTCCCCTTCCTGCTGCTTCTGCATCTGCCCCTGCCCCTCTGGTTCCTGCTACTGTCCCTTCCTCCACTGCCCCTGAAGCAGCTGCTGGGGGTGCCCAGACCCTTGCTGATGGCTTCACTTCTCCACCTCCCCCTGTTGTTTCCTCCACTCCCCCTACAGGTGAGTATCGGCTTATTCCTTGGCAGGCAAAATCCAGTCATCTGGCTCTTCTGTTATTACCTGGAACTCTCGCTTTATGATTTTTGTTTATTTGTTTGTGCTTTGTGTGTGTGTGTATATGTATGTATATATAAATATGAAGAATAATTTACTAACTGGAAAAAGGCATGTGACCAAAATAAAATATTCTGAGGAAATCAGGGTAAAGTTTCTCATACATTTTTCCAATAGAGCAGCACAAATATACATTTTTTTATGGCTTGAATTTCACTTACTAGAGGTTTGTGAATTTAATGTGGCACTGTCTTTTATACAGTTTTGAAAAATTGTCATTAGAAATGTTTGCTACAGGTTAAGTTACTAATGAAAAGAACAGTCTATGACTAATTCTAAGGTATATTTTATAGGAAATACTTGATATAGCTGTTTAAAAGTACAAGTTTATTATAACGGAACCTGTTGTTTGCTATAGCAGCATTGAAAACACATAGACAATGGATTTTTAAAGAATTTCAGTTTTACTTGTTATTTAAGGTTGACTGAAATTACAGCCCAAAATCTTTTTTTTATTTTTTGTTTGATTGGGAAGGAGAAAAAGGCTCAGTTGCCGCAAAATATACTCGCAAAGGTAATGGTGATGCTGGTTAGTAAATAAGGTATCTATTACAAAAATGTATGTGTTTGGACACACATCACCTTAGCTTCACAGATACGTCACAGAATTTATATTCAGCACTGATCCTATCACCACATGTCTGAATGTGTTAAAAGACACTTTTACTTAATAGGATTTTGGATGGTGTTTTATGGCATAGCTTCTATAAAAGCACCTTTTAAGAAGAGCTTTCTGCAGTGGGTAAATGTAAACATGGGCTGTTGTTTGATCTCCATGCAGCTCTGTTTGGCCAGACTAGTTAAATAAAGGAATTTTGCTATGCTCCTGCGTCAGTAAAGAATAAATCTTGAAATCATTGTAAGTCCACAAAGGACAAATCACCCCCACGTGTGAGTCATCATTTTTATGATTTAGTAACAAGTGCTGGTTCGTAAACACTGAATAAACATTTATTGTAAGAGTGGATAATTACAGTTTTTTTTAAACAAAAAGCAAGTGAGTGAATCCCTCAGTAACAATTTACATGGACAAAATCTTTTTTCTACTGTCTTTGAATCACCATGTATTTTTTCTTTTATTAAGGTATAATTTATGTACAGTAAAATTTACCCTTTTTAATGTGTATTACTTTGAGTTTTGAATTTTATGCAGTGATGTCATGACAACTACAGTCAAGATGTGTAACAGTCTTAACATCCCCTAACTGCCTCCAAGCCTCCTTTGTAGGCAGTCCTTCCTTTCACTCCTAGCCCCTGGCAACCCCTTGATCTGGTTTCAGTCTTTCAGGTTTTGCCTTTGTGAGACTGTCATGCAAAGGGAAGAATATGGTGTATAGCCTTTGGGTCTGGCTTTTTGCCATACTGCATTGGATATTCATCTGTGTTGTTCCATGTTTCATTATTTTCTTCCTTTTTAGTATTGCTCAGTAGTGTTCTGTGTGGATGTACACAGTTTGCTTATTACTTTCCCAGGGGAGGGACATTTGGATTATTTCCTGTATGGGGTAGTTATGACTAAACTACCATAAACATCTGCATGCAGACTTTTGTGTAAACTTAGGTTTTCATTTCAAAGTTTGGATAGTTTGTTGATTTTATTTCTTTTGTGGATTATACTTTTGGTGTCATATTTACAAGCTCTTTGCCTTGCATATAGTCATAAAGATTTTGTCCTGTTTTCTTCTAGAAGTTATTTATTTTAGGTTTTACAATTTGATCTGTGATAGTGAAACTAGTTTTGTTTTTGTTTTCAACCAAATGCAGAGTAAATGCCTTATTAATGATAAGAATAGTCTCTTTGTCTCTTTTATGTAGTGTCTCTGAATCACTGAGGACTTACATGTGAAATTTTAGACTGGATCTAACTGTATAAAATTTACAGTGCTATTAATTATCAGGTGTTTTTAACTTGTTGATCCTTGGTTTGTTTTAATTTGTTACAGAGTAACAAATTGGTTAACTTTGTTAAAGCAAATTTAATTTGTTACTAAAATACCAATAATTTATTTGTATCTGGTAATTTATCTTTTTTTTTAATCCTCACCCAAGGACATGTTTATTGGTTTTAGAGAGTGGGGAAGGGAGGGAGAGAAGGAGGGAGAGCAACATTGATGTGAGAAACATCGATTGGTTGCTTCCTGCATGTGCTCTGGCCAGGCACCAACCTGAAACCCAGGTATGTGCCCTGACCAGAAATAGAACCTGTGACCCCTTGTTCTGTGGGATGATGCTGCAGTCAGCTGAGCCACACCAACTAGGGCTGGATCTGGTGATTTAAATGACAAGCTATACCTTTTAAATGATAGTTTATGTATTTTTATATTTTTAAGTATATTTTATTGATTCTTCTGTTTCAGTTGTCCCATATTTTCTCCCCTTTATCACCCTCTGCCCAGTACCCCCATTCCCTCCAGCATTCCCCCCCAACCTAGTTCATGTCCATGGGTCGTACATATAAGTTCTTTGGCTTCTCCATTTCCTATACTGTTCTTAACCTGCCCTTGTCTATTTTGTACCTACCAATCATGCTTCTTATTCCCTGTACCTTTTCCTCCATTCTCTCTCTTCCCCCTCCCCGTTGATAATCCTCCATGTGATCTCCACTTCTGCGATTCTGTTCCTGTTCTATTGTTTGCTTAGTTATTGTTTGTTTGTTTGTTTGTTTTAGGTTCAGTCATTGATAGTTGTGAGTTTGTTGTCATTTTACTGTTCATACTTTTGATCTTCTTTTTCTTAGACAAATCCTTTTAACATTTCATATAATAAGGGCTTAGTGATGATGAACTCCTTTAACTTGACCTTATCTGAAAAGCACTTTATCTGCCCTTCCATTCTAAATGAGAGTTTTGCTGGATAGAGCAATCTTGGATGTAGGATTTGCCTTTCATGACTTGGAATACTTCTTTCCAGCCCCTTCTTGCCTGCAATGTTTCTTTTGAGAAATCAGCTGATAGTCTTATGGGAACTCACTTCTTTTCTTTTTATAATGTGCCTTGATGTGTTCCTCCTTGGGTCCAACTTCTTTGGGACTTTCTGTGCTTCCTGGACTTGCATGTCTATTTCCTTTGCCAGATTGGGGAAGTTTTCCGTCATTATTTTTTGAAATAAGTTTTCAATTTCTTGCTCTTCCTCTTCTTCTGGTACCCCTATGATTTGAATGTTGGAACATTTAAAGTTGTCCCAGAGGTTCCTAAACCTCTCCTCATTTTTTTGAATTTTTGTTTCTTCATTCTGTTCTGGTTTATTTCTTCCATCTTCTCCAAATCATTGATTGGAGTCCTGGTTTCCTTCCCTTCACTGTTGATTCCCTGTATATTTTGTTTTATTTCACTTTGTATAGCCTTTATTTCTTCCTTCGGTTGGTGACTGAATTCAGTCATTTCTGTGAGTAATTTGATTACCAGTGTTTTGAACTGTGCATCTGATAGGTTGACTATTTCCTTGTCACTTAATTCTTTTTCTGGTGTTTTGCTCTGTTCTTTTATTTGGGTCATATTTCTTTGTCTTGGCACACCTGCTGGATGGTAAGCGGCGGAGCCTAGGAATTCTCCAGGGTGGGGCACCTACTTCTCTGGGTTGTGACACTGCATATGGGGAGGGTTCAGAGAAGGAACAATGCTGCTTGCTTGGCTCTTACCCCACTTTCATTCACTTCCCCTGCTTCCCACAACTGAATTGCGCCCTTCTAGGTGCTGCCCTGTTGCTGATCCCTGGGTAGGTAAGTTTGTGTACATTCTTGGGCACGGTGGGCCCCTCCAGCAGACTCTCCTGTGAGACTGGGAGTTTCTTTCGCCACTGCAACCCCCCCAGGTTTTTATAGCCTGAGGTTTTGAGGTTTTATTCCCGGTGCTGGAACCCTGGATTGTGAGGTCTGTCTCATTCCCCAGTTGTCCCTCCTGGTTTATCCGCATGTGAATGTGAGACGGCCTGGTCTGCCGGCCTCCACCTTGCCCACCCGGTCCTCCAGCCACTGCCTTGCTGCGTGTCCACTCCAGCTGCCCGTCTCCTCTCCTCCTACCAGTTTGGATGAATGTTCCTTCTTTAACTCCTTGGTTGTTGGACTTCCATACAGTTCGATTTTCTGGCAGTTCCAGTTGTCTTTTGTTTTTAAATTGGCTGTTATACCTCTCTTGGTTGTGTGAGGAAGCCAGGGGTATCTATCTTCACCTCTATCTTGGCCAGAACCATTTTTATATTTTCAAGCATGATTAATTACAGTGTCTTGACAGTGGATTATGTATATGCTTTAATACTGAAGATTTCTATATAACAATTGATTTTTAGATTTGATGTTGTCATATGTAAGAAGATAAAATGGTATGATGGTTTTTGAATGCTTTTATCATCTTTGTATGAGTCAAGGTTTGACAAGTTTATGGAGTTCCTGAAGACCAATTTTAGTCATGTAAAACCATGACTCTCATTTCCTTTTCCTTCCTTCTTTTCACCTTATCTTCCCTCCTTCCCTCCTCTTTTCTTCCCCCGATACTTTTCTTTACTCCTTCTGTCCCTCTCTGTTTTCCCTCCCCTTCCCTTCTCTCTCTTCCTCACTTGCCTGCTGGAGTACTCTCTTGGATACTCTTGCAGGGGTGTCCAATCTGTAGCCCATGGACTGCATGCAGCCCAGGATGGCTGTGAATGTGGCCCAACACAAAATCATAAATTTACTGAAAACATTATGACGTTTTTTTGTGTGATTATATGTTGCAATGTATTTAACATGTGGCCCAAGACAACTCTTCTTCCATTGTGGCCCAGAGACACCAAAAGGTTGGACACCCCTGCCTAGTGCTTTGTCTGTCTGATTATAACAGTAGACCCCCAGCTGAATGATTTTGAGTGGGAGTGGAATTAAGATAAAATTCAAGAATTGGATAGTTAAGAAATAATGTCTTCAGTTGGCATTAGTTATAGAAGTATTCCCAGAGATCAAAACACGGTAAAATGGCTGATAAATGTGTACAGATTCAGGGATGATATTAAAAGTAAGATATATTTTGATTCACTTTTTGTGTCTTAGCTTTTTTCATAATTGTAAATTTCTTGAATTCTAATTTTAAGACAAAATAACCTGGTTTTAGAGATGATATCTTTGACCCAATAAAGATATGTTTGACTTATCTCACTTGACGTTTTGCTGGAAATATTTTTAAAATTGCTTTGCTACCTTAAGTTTACTATTATTAATATTAATTTGGAATAAGACTGTGTATCAAACATTTTTTCTTTTACTTTCCCAAATGTCATTCTTTCTTGTTTAGTTTACTTTTAGTGTTTTGTGGATTTGGGGGGCAGAGCCGGGGAAATGAGTCATAAATTTTAATTAATTTTGATGATTTGGAAAGCCTATCAAATTATTAACTTACTGAAATCTTAATATTAATTAGTAGTCTATTTAGATGTAGCTTTTCCAGACCTAATCATGAATCTATTTTCCTGCTTTTGTACTTCAATATAATATCTGCTGAGCGATAATTGTCACCTTGCATCATGTTTTGCCAGATAACTAATTTAATTAGCTAACATTGTTATTTTTCATAATCTTGTTAAGATTAAGGCTTTGTACCTAAAGTATTTCATTGTCTGAGATAATTTTCTTTTAATGGCAAATTTATGTTCTTTTCCTCTTCCAGGTCATCCTGTTCAGTTCTATAGCATGAATAGACCTGCCTCTCGCCACACTCCCCCAACAGTCGGGGGCTCGCTGCCCTATAGACGCCCTCCTTCCATAACTTCACAAACAAGCCTTCAGAATCAGATGAATGGAGGACCTTTTTATAGCCAGAATCCAGGTTAGATATTTATTTGCATTCTATGGAATCTACCTGGTTAATATCCTTTAGTGACAAAGAAAAAAAAAACCTTTAATTACAAATGATTAGCACATGATAAGTGGTCAGTACTATATTTTTTAATAAATGGAGGAATGAATACAAGGTTACTAATACTATATTTTCCAGTTCTTTTCTTTTTTAAAAATGTCAGTACATGGTTTTCATATACAGTTGTAGAACTTAATTTTCGTGAACAGAATCTTTTTGAATATTCTAGTGATTATTTGCTTTTAAAAATAGTATATTGTGGTAAACAATATTTCCTTCCTATTTAATTAGATATACTTACTCTATGAATAGCAAATAATGACAGTCACGTATATATGGCCAGAGTTTATAAGTAGCAAAGTAAAGGGACATTTCTGAAGTTGCTTTGTGCTAGGGAGTTATACTATCCTATTTAATTCAAATATCAAACCTATGATGGGAATACTGGGACTTGGACAGATTGATTCATATATAACACCATCTTTCAGTTGCATCATGCATACACAAAACTTAATCTGGCACATATTTAATATTATATAGTAATTTTTGATTTTCCAGAAAGGGTAAGAGAAAAATCTTAGAATTTATGTAGATATGGTATGCCAACTTACTGTGTTTTTCTGGATTTCTGTCAAGAGGCCAGTAAGTTTGTATGTGATTGCCTCTAATATGAGGGCATAGCCCATTTTATCTTTGATATACCCTTAATGTCACAGAGTTTGAATCTGTATACTGTGGCTACTACCTTTTGGTGAAACCTTGTTTTATTCTTTGGAGTTGTGTAGAAGAAATTTGAACTCTTTTCTTTCTTTTTAAGATTTTATTTATTTTGAGAGAGGGAGAAGAGGGATAAAGAGAGGGAGAGAAACATTGATGTACAAGAGATAAATCTATGGTTGCCTCTCACATGCCCCCAACTGGGGACCTGGCCCACAGCCCAGGCATGTGCCCTGACTGGGAATTGAACTGGTGACCCTTTGGTTCCCAGGCCAGCACTTAATCCACTGAGCCACACCAGCCAGGGCTGAACCCTTTTCTTAAACACAGTTTAAAGAATGCTTTTGTATTTATTATCTTATTTGATTCTTATAATTATGCGATCATTTTCATGTGTATTTTACAGGTGAGGAAACTGAGACTGAGGTGATGGTCAAATTAGGATTTGAACTTAGGTTATCGGACTCCATATTCTTTCTATTGTACTATGCTACCTACCTTCAGATTTAAAAAATATGTATTTTTCTTACTTTGTCATGTGTTCTGTTTTGTCGGGAGGACGATGTCCTCATTGTACTATAAAGTGCATGAGAGCCTGAGACTTTGCCATTCTTTGACACAGTTACAATTCGAGAATTGTGCTCAATAACTATTTGTTGAATGTAGAATAAATCCCTTTTTCCTTTATTCAGATCCCTTCACTGTTTTGGGTCTCTCTTCAAATTAAATGCCGTATTTATATTCTATTTAGTACACCCTGTCATGCTTTACTTGAAATATATTTCTTCTTGCTATCTTTGATCACATTTAATGATGTTGGCTATGCCATTCTTTTTAACTCATTTTGGGCATAATTTTGACAAATCTGCCTGTCTTTTCATCCATTCTATTAAATCATGTGTTCCGAACCCATACTTGAGTAGGAGTTATTTTGTACCTAAATGCATTTTTATTTTTAAACTTGTTTGTTAGATATGGATTATTTGATAGTTCTCTCTCTCTCTCTGGTCCTCTTGGAAATCTAGACAGTTATTGCTTAGGGCCCTTATACCCTTTCTTATCTTTGGAAGAATTTTGGAAGAATGATGTCAGCCCAAGATGGGGTGGTTCTGGAGTCAAGATGCTTCACTGTTACAGCTTGGGACCAACTGTACATAATATACAGAACATACTGAGTTGGCCACAAAGTCGATTTCGTTTTTTCTGTAAAAGACACATTTTTCATTTTCACCAATAATTTTATTGATTTGAACATTTTGAGTATGTCAGCTCTCTCCCACTATTGGCTTCTAGTAGGTAGAGGCCAGGTGTGCTGCTAAACATCTTCCAATGCATAAGACAGCCCCACAGCAAAGAATTATTTGGCCAAAATGTCAATAAGTACCAAGAAACTTCCAAACCACTTTTCACATGTTTGATCAGTCACGGCACCTTCTCCAACTGCACAAACCCTTTTTTGCATTTCATTTGCATTTTTACCTTTCTTGAAATAATAAAGCAAAATACACTGAACATGATGCCTGTCGTCTTCCGTCTTCAATATTAAAATGGCTACACAAAAATTCACCAATTTCGGTAAGTTTTCTAAAGTGCATGCTGATATGACAGCTGTCACAATACAATGTAACAAAAGTGTTTCGAATGAAGTTAAAGACAACTAAGCACTACTAGAACCATCATACAGAAAAAACTAAATGAATTTTTTGGCTAACTCACTGTATTCAAGGATATTTCATGCCGTGTACATGTACAGAGTATTGGTTTTATGAGAACCCTGTTAGTGGAAATTATCTGAAGGCTATTTAAGCGCATATTTAAATGTTGTAATACTTATTTCAATACTTCTTTATAAATCTGATTTTAACATACTTGAAAGTATTATTAAAGTAGAAAAATATCTTACTCTTTGGAATCATTTTAATGAAAGTGTTTTTATGCTCATGAACGTACAGTGAATTGAAATTGTGAGCCTTCAGTGTAATGTGTGAGGCAGTTTAGTTAGTTAGGGTTGTGGGTTTTTTTGTTTGTTTGCTTTTTTTTGTATTCCTTTCTATTAAGTTCTGCTTTTCTGCTCCAGGGATTTGGTAACTGCTTGCTTACGGAGTTTAACTGCAGCCTTGTTAGTTGATTAATCAGAGTGCTTGTTCTAAACTAAAAATGCATTTTACTAAAATATGTTCTTTGAAATTTTTTTCTTCTTTGCAAGACTTAATGCCTTGCAAATCAGTATATTAAGGCTATTAAATGCACCTTTATTTTATTTGCTTCAGAATATCATACAAGCCTCATGTATTACTCCACTGGTCTTAGAGTGGTCCCTGTTTTTTCATATTTAAAGTGAGAAAATTTGTGCTTTTTCAAGTAGCTGATAACCTGATTTAAGAAAATGACCCCAGGTATGCTTTATGAGCCATATTTTTGGCATTTGGAGGCTTGACATGGATGTGTGCTTCCGAAGAAGTGAGCTGACAGGCTGGAATTCATCTGAATGTAATTCACTGGGGTTTTCTTTGAGATGTAAATCTACCCGCACTGTTACTAGATCTGGTTTGAGTTTGAAAGGGTATTATAACACAGGAAGTAAAATGCCGAACACAGGTGTCTAGAGCCAAGTCCTAGGAGCACAATAATGAAAGGAACACTTTGATCTGAGCATAACTGAAGCCCTTTGGTTCTTATTGTTTCTTAACCTAATCCAGCCAAAGAAATTGCAGCATCAGTTTATCATTCATCTTGTCAACACTAAGAGGAGGGTCATCAAAACGTAGGGCTAATCATAAGTTAACAGTGTTTAAATAAAAATATGAAGCACCTTGGTGGTAAAAAAAGAATACACACACACAAATATACATATATAAGCCTAGTTTGGTAAGTGTCTCAGTTGGGCTTCTATAACAAAGTTCCACAGACTAGATGCTTATAAACAACAGAAACATCTCACAGATGTGGAAGCTGGAAGTTGGAGATCAGTGTGCTAACATGATCTGAGTTCTTCTGGTGAGAACCCATTTCTGGGCTGCAAACTACCGTCCTCATGTTGTGGCCTCACATGGTAGAAAAAGAGAGAGCAAGCTCTATAGGGTTTCTTTTACAAGGGCACTGATCCCATTTGTGAGGGCTCCACCCTCGTGGCCTAATCCTCTCCCTAAGGCCTCACCTCCTATACCAACACATTGGGAATTAGGATTTCAAACATATGAATTTTGGGAAGATGCAAACATTCAATCTATAATTGTAAAGAATCAATTATGTGGTAAATAATAAGGCTTTGGTAAAAGATATCGTACACTTTACTGCTCATATTTTCTAAAAACAAAAACTTAAAAGCCCCTCTAATTCATATAGAATGTTGGTCCCAAGAACTGTGACTGTATACAGTTATATGAGATAGAGAAATTTCTGAATGTTATTTTACACAGGGAAAATGTCATGCTCTAACCCCTGAATATTATTAAAAGCAACTAAAAATAAAACACCAGTGAAAAACAATATTGGGTTGGTAAAATTGCAAAAGAAAAGCCATATCACATTAAAATGATAGTTAAGTTACAGAATTACCAAAAATATCAAGAAGAATGAATACACATGTGGAAGGGCTTAAGCACAATATGAGTAAAGAGCAGAAGTAAGAAGTAGTAAGTAGTAAAAAGAAGTTTTAAATCCTTATTTTGGTCAGTCTTTAGGGTTTGTTAGAAAACGGTTAAGGAGAACAAAAAAGCAAGGTAGTACCTGAAAGGTGTAAGTACATTTTCAAATGATCAGGTAAACCAAATAGACCCTTTACACTGATTATTAAACATAAGCTGTGTTTTTAAACTATGTCTTAATTTGCTACTTTTCTTGGCATAACAGTATATGGTGATTTTTTTTTTTTTAACTTGAAAAGGAATAACAAAAATGCTCCAATTCTTTTAACTCTTCTGAGACTATAGGGCTGATAATATTTGGTAACCATATTCTTTTCCACCAAAAAAGTTCCCCTTACTGAGTATGATTAACTAAGTTCACTTTTAAATACTCCTTATTCTGCGTTGCTATTCATGTTTTAAAAATGTCACTCTTGACCTCCGGCCAAGATAGAGGCCTAGCCGGACAAGCTGTGCCTCCTCTCACAACCAAGATTAAGGACAACAAAAATATAGAACCTAAAAAAAGAAACCCAACCAGGACAGAGAGAAAATTGAATTGTGCAGGAGTCCGACAATAGTGATTCACCCAGACCAGGAAGAGGGGCGGAGTCAGCAGCCGGCGGAGTTGGATCGCAGCGGGATAAGCTGGTGGTGGTTCTGGGTGCACAGCCGCTCCAGGCGCACAGGTGGCGGCGTTGCCAAATGTGAGGAGGCCAAGCGGGGTGCACATTTGCGCATACACATTCGTGCACACATTCGCGCACAGATAAACCAGGCAAAAACGGGCAGCAAGACAGACTCCGCGAGGCAGGGCCCCAGCGCCGGGAAGTGAAGCCTAAAAGCACCCATTGAAAACACTTGTAAGGGCTGAGGTGCCAGGAGGGAGTCCCAGCCTCACAGGTGAGTTCGGTGGGGAGACCCACCCACATGGGAATCAACACCAGAGGGGTCCAGTTTGCTTGGGGGAAGTGCCAGAAGTGACAAATCTGGCAGAGAGTGGAGCAAGCGCCATTGTTCCCTCTCGGACCCACCCCCACATCCAGCATCACAACCCAGTGACTGAGCTGCCTGACCCTGGTGAATGCCTAAGGCTCTGCCCCTCACTACGTAACAGCTGTGACCAGACAAAAACAAAAACAAAAAAACCCCAAAACCAAGATGGCTCAAATGAGAGAACAGACTGGAGCCCTGGAGCTAATTCATCTGAGCGACCAGGAGGTGGTCAACCTATAAGATGCAGAGCTCATAGCACTGGTAGCCAACCTGTCAGCACAGTTCAAAGCTCTGGTGATTAGGAAGCTCACAGAATTGGTTGATTTTGGTTGCAAATTAGAGGAACAAATGGAGGCTACAATAAGTGAAATGAAGAAAAATGCACAGGGAACCAATAGTGATGGAAGGAAAACTGGGACTCAAATCAATGGAGTGGACCAGAAGGAAGGAAGAAACAACCAAACAGAAAAGAAGGTAGAAACAAGAATTCAAAAAAATGAGGAGAGGCTTAGGAACCCCCTGGACATCTTGAAACGTGCCAACATCTGAATTATAGGGGTACCAGAAAGGGAAGAAGAAGAGCAACAAGTGGAAAACTTATTTGAACGAATAGCAAAAGAGAACTTCCCCAATCTGGCAAAGGAAATAGACTTCCAGGAGGTCCGGGAAGC
The DNA here is from genome assembly GCA_004027475.1 of Anoura caudifer. Classification (NCBI taxonomy): domain Eukaryota; kingdom Metazoa; phylum Chordata; class Mammalia; order Chiroptera; family Phyllostomidae; genus Anoura; species Anoura caudifer. The sequence continues at coordinate 30,552 of PVKU01004353.1, read as the reverse complement.
TCAGAGAGTCCCAAAGAAGGTGGACCCAAGGAGGAACACACCAAGGCACATCATAATTACATTACCCAAGATTAAAATGAAGGAGAGAATTCTAGAAGCAGCAAGGGATAAAGGCACAGTCACCTACAAAGGAGTTCCCATCAGACTGTCAGTGGATTTCTCAGAAGAGACCTTCCAGGCAAGAAGGGGCTGGAAAGAAGTATTCCAAGTCATGAAAGTCAAGGACCTACATCCAAGATTGCTCTATCCAGTGAAGCTGTCATTTAGAATGGAAGGGAAGATAAAGCACTTCTCAGATAAAGTCAAGTTCAAGGAGTTCATCATCACTAAACCCTTATTATATAAAATGTTAAAGGGACTTATCTAAGAAAAAGAAGATAAAAAATATGACAGTAAAAAGATAGCAAACTCACAGATATTAACAGCCACACCTGAAACAAAAGCAAACTAAGCAAACAGAACAGGAGCAGTAACAGAAATGGAGATCACATGGAGGGTTTGCAACAGGGGAGTGGGAGGAGGAGAGAGGGAGAAAAGGTACAGAGAATAAGCATTGACGGTGGGTAGAAAATAGGGGGAGGGCAAGAATAGTGTGGGAAAAGTAGAAGCTGAAGTACTTAGGACACATGGACATGAACTAAAGGGGGAATGTGGGTGGGAGGGGATGTGACGGGTGGAGGGGAATGATGGAGGAGAAATGGGACAACTATAATAGCATAATCAGTAAAATATAATTAAAAAATAAAAATGTCACTCTTAAAATAAATTGATTAAATTATTTCCTTCACTGGAGTATAAAATACAAGCAACTAAATTTGAATGAGTATCAAATCTATATGGCCACTAACAGTTTTAGAAGTAGTATTTAGAATGTTTATTTTGTTTAATTTTCTCAGTGTAAAGCTGTGAAAATAAAATACAAAAGCCTGTTTTCAGAACTCTGAACTGAACATTTTAAAACACTTAAGCCTCAAAGATTATGCTACACAGGATTTTATAAATAACCAGGAAGGTCATGCTTGGAAAGACTGTATTTTATCAGCACAGACTCATCTTCTAAGTTTGGTTTGCTTGCAGAGCCTTTTACTCTTTCCGTACCTACATGTTTTGGTGTGCAGATAAGCTGTAGTTCTTACAGCCGGTCTGCTTAAGATCTCTGTGTAAACTTCAGTCACTTGGTGAGCTTGTATCTTCATGTTAACTTTAAAATTGTGTATTGTGAACATAATATTACTGAACCTAAGTTTGGAGATCTTTTAGTGGTTACAGGAAAAGGATCTTTTTATATGAGGAATCATCTTAGCTAAATGAAGTGAAAACAATTTGTAGTTACTTCCCGTTCTTGCCTGTTCATGAGATGTCTAAGACTAAAACTGAATATAGCAAACAAATCTTTGCATCAAAATCCTGCTTAAATACTGCTAGAATAGTTCATTTTCAACTCAACTCTAAAGAAGAGAAGTCTGTTCTAAAGTAGGATGTTTTGGTTCACAGGAATCCTGGTCAGATGAATTCTTACTTAGATGGTCCAGAGAGAAAATGCTACAGTATCTGAATTGATATGAACTGTCATAGAAAAGGTTTGGTGCTGGGCAAAAAAAAGCAGAATTTCGGATGATCTTTGTAAACTCCATTTGGAATTTAATTTTAAGCATGCCCTGGGGCTGGCTCTGAAAAAAAAAAAAAAAGAAAACTCATAACTTGTTTTGTTATAAAATAAAAAAGGAAGTTTAAGGAAGATCTGGGGTTGCTGTAACCACGCACCATGGTGTTCAGCTGCTAGTCACCTTGATATGTGACTTGAAGATTCGTATTGAAGGAAACAGGTTTTTGTTAACAAGGTTCCAGTGCTGTGGGGGAGGACTGAGAGCACTCCGGCTCTGAGCCCTTCTCTCCCACGAGACCCAGAACTTCTCTTGCTCCCCAGAAAGTTACAAGCCAAAACCACACCTAGAAGTTCCCCATTTCCTCATCTGTCCTTTCTAGAGCTTAAGCTGGCCACGCAAACAGATCTCCATCCCCTCTGGAATGTGCATTCATGGGTTTCAGAGTCGCTGTCTTCTTGCAGCTCTCCTTCAGGATCTGGGTGCACTGCTCTGTCTCCATGTAGCAGTCCAGGACCTGTGTGTCATGCTGCACTACATCATAGTGACCCAGACAGAGGCTGGAGCCCATTGAGGCAAGCAGTCCTGAGTGGGACTCTGCCTCTAGGAGTGAGTGGGCTTCCAGTCATGTGGGGCCTAGGCCCCTGGTGGGCCCAGCATCTGCCCGCCCATCATACAGCCGTTCTGTCCTTGCAGGAGGCAAGGGCCAGAGACCCAGAGCATCCAAGCACACCTGCAACCAAAAGTCCCAAGCCAAAGCGCCAAGAGAGAGCCCAGAGAGCAAGCTAGCTTCTCCGTGTGTCCTTTTTGAAAGATCCTCTCTCCAGGAATCCCATGTGATCCAGAAGCCAGTGGGAGTGTCTAGCTTTCCAACAAATGAGGGCTGATGTCGGCCATGTTTGCCTTTGTCCCCACTCCTGCAGGACTACTAACAGGGGGTCTCCTCTGGCAGCCCCTTCCTGCTGGGTAGGCATAGCTGGTTGCAGCACCCTCGTTAGGCAGCGTGCTTTAAGCGTGTGCCGCCTTCTCCGTTGGCTCCTCCCTGCTTTGGAGAAGGCGTGGTGCTTTTAATCTGCAGCCTCGGCAGCTCTCCCTGTCCCCTGCCTTTCCGGGCACAATATGGAGAGCCTCTGTGCCGGATTTGGGACCCCCTCCCTGAATGGGGCCCCTTGCTTTCCAGTGATCTCTGCCTTCTTAAAATGACCATATTTTCACTTTCAGAACTAGAAAAGAAATAAAACATTTACTCGTCTTTTCAAAAAAGTAATAAACAGCCTACCTGCAAAAAGACTTTTTGGGGGGCAGTTGTCATTTAATATTATTATTATATTAGTTTCAGGTGTACAGCATGGTGATTAGACATTTATATAATTTACAAAGTGTTCCCCCTGATAATTCAAGTGCCTACCTGGCACCATACATATTTATTACAATTATTTCAGAAAGACTTTTTTAAGTTAAGGCATTTAATCATTCATTTATTGGAGTATCAGAAGTCTTTTTTTAAATGCGGATGAGAAATAATGGCTGAAGTGGGAAATGTCCTACTCTTCTGTTACGGGGAGATTGGGACTGCTGCTAACAGAAGAGGAACTTTTCATCTTATTTGATGATGAACATTCATGGAATGTTCCTATTTGCCACTTTCCTATTGCCATTTGCTGTCTTCTGCTGTTTCTCAGTTTGATCTCCTTTGTCTGTGCTACCCTCTATGTTCATTGAGTCGTCGTCTTACCCCAGTTTGGGAAACAGGGTATAACGAACATATCAATTATTTCAAGCTTCAGTGAGTGCGAGACAGACATACAACCTAAGGATTTATTACCAAGACGTATGATTTTTAGGGAAAACCTAACCAAAATGTATCTTTTGAAGGAAGATATCAATTTCTAGGCCTATTCTTTTCTGTCTTTTAAATCTAGATCTTCTTCAGGATTATCTACTGAACTCTTACGTGCTCATTATAGATCTCCCTGCTTTTCCTCGAAGCACAACTGTTACCTCTCTGCTGATCACTGCTAGCTCTGTACCTTTCAGGATTTCTCACAAACTTAACCCGCACTTTCCAGTTGCCTCTCATGTTTATGCCTAAGTCATTTTCATACATCCTATTTATTGTATCGTTATCTCTCCCTGACCTGCCATTCACCAGCCTCTTTCCCTGTATTACCTACCAAGATTAATGTGGTTAATGGCACCTCTACTTTCATAGTTATGAAAACTAAAAATCTAAGAATTATCTGTAGCTGTTGCTCTCCTTCATGTATTGACCAAGTACTTAGTTACCAAGTACTCTTTTCTCACAGTTACTAAATTCTTTTCTTGCTGTTTTTATTGCCTTCATTTTTTTGTGCTAGGCCCTGGCTTAGGCTTTTTGCATACATTGTGGGTTTTTTGTCCTTTTTAATTTGCAACAACTTTGTAAAGTAGGTTGCATTATCTCTTTTTTTATATCACATTTATGGAGTAGGCACAAAGAAGTTAATTAACTTGTTCCAATGTCAAACAAAATGATGAATCAGGTTCTTTGATGGTGGCTGACTAAAAAGTCCAATCTCTTTCCACTAGGTACTCTTTCACCTAAGATGTGAAATCCTTCCCCTATTTACCCACCCAACTCACCTTTCTGGGTTCTGTACTTTCTCTCTCTGGGGTACCTTATGCTAGACATAGGAAACGTTTGCAGTCCTATGAGCTGGTCACCTCTGAGCCTCTGTCCTCACTTGGTTCTCGGCTTGTCTTTCTCTACTCTTGCCTGCTTGTCGATCAGATTCCATTTCTTCGAGTCATGTCTGTGCAGTCTTCCTCACTGCTGCCCACGAACACGGCCACCGTCACACCGCACCATATCCCCACCTCCAGGGAATTGCTACAGATATTGCTGGGTCAATGTTACTATTTTGTTTAATATTTCCAGCTAGAATGGGATCACGTTGAGGGTAGTTAATCTTGGGAAATTGTTTGGCACATACCTGGCTTACTTGTATATTCACATATATTAAACAATTGTTGAAGGCTTACTAGCACTAGACACTGTACCAGGTGTTAAAAATAGACGTAAAGACACCGTCTATTGAGACTTGAGGAGGAGAGGAGGAAGATTGGAATGAGGCCAACGTTTTTGTGTGGGGTCATAGAGAACACGGACCTGCTTGAGCAGGTGGTAGGAATTGGGGTTATGAAAAATTGTAATAACACAGCCCTGACTGTCAGAGAATGGTTTTGATATTGGTCTCTCAGTGGAGTGCTTGCCACTTAGTAGGAAGTCAGTAAACATTTAATTAATGAATGAAGAACCCGGTAAGATTTCCGGGTTAATGTAATGGAAAGTCTAAATTTAGGATGTTGGGATGTAGTGATTTTTTCTCTTGTACTGACAAATATTTAAACTTGTAACCATCAGTGTAAAATCCAAAAACCCAAATTATTTATGGTGGTCTGAAGAAATTCTTTCAGAAGATATGTTGTTATTGCTATGAAAAATCAGTTTGACATTTTATATTAGAGAAGACTTGTACATAATGAATGCTTCCTGGTGTAATTTTTAAAAACTTTCTTGAAACTCCTCTAATACGTTGTTTTGTGTGTAATGAATTATCCCTGGAGAGAGGATCCTTACTACACCTGACAAATGTTTGTGCATAGTAGTTTCCCTCCTTATATGTTTTATTATATTATCCTTTTCTTTTAATGTAACTCGCCCTTACCCCTTATCCTCCATACCTTTTTTGTTTTTACAGTATCTCTTGCTCCTCCTCCTCCCTCCATCCTACAGGTAACTCCTCAGTTACCTTTAATGGGATTTGTGGCCAGAGTCCAAGAAAATAGTAAGTTTATGTCTTCTTTATGCTGTAGATCAGATTGTAGGTGTAAAATGTCATTAGAGATGATTGGCTAAAAAGTCATTCTTTCACTGATACTTCAAGCATTGAACATTATGAAGAAGTTGCTATGTGAACAGCTGATAGGGATAAGATAATAAAGATGAAATTGTCTACTTTCAGATAACTGAAAATCTGGTAGTGAAGAAGAGATAAAATAAAATGAGGCACATGTAAGAAGAGAAAGATCACATCTGAGGACATGCTCTTTAGTCACCAGCTGTCCCATCTCTGGGATGCTCAGACAAGTATAGTCCACTTTCCCGTCACTGGAATTTTAAGGTTTTGTGGCTGGGTTGAGAATCTTCCTCTGGTCCTGTGATTCCAGGTATAAAAATGTCAGGGTAGGCCCCAGGGCACCAAATTGCCACCTGTTTCCCAAGAGGCCTCATAGATTGGCAGTGAATTCATGTTGACATGTGGTCTGGTGTTGAGCCGTGCAGGATCACATAACTAATTTTATCGAGAAATTGAGTCTTCTCCTACAGACGTACTAAGGAAGCTCAGGAGACTGATGTCTGCATAGCAGGAGACCAGTATCAACATTCACTGATGAATGGCTGTCACAGAGACCAGTGAACAGTCTATACGGTAGATGAATTCTCTTGTGAGCAGTCTACATGAGGAACAAGATCATCATCATAAAGTTGCTTGATGGGCATGGGATCTGAGCAAGGGAATTGCTTTGATGAAAGAGTTCGTGTTATCAGGCTGCAGTAGCCCAGCGTATGCATCTCATAGTAAAGGGGGCCTCACCAGCGGGGTACAGATGCTCGCACTCTGTAGCTTAGGACTCTTGCTCCTGCGGAGATGGGGATTGCCAGTACGCGGATGTAAGCTCTGGGAGAGTAGGGGTTTTTGCCTGCTTTGTTCACAGGCTGTTTCCCCAGCACTTACGAAAGCATCCGACACAAAGCAGACATTTTCAGTCCCTCCTTTTTGTGCTTCTCTAGCTGACTATATGCCCTCTTTTTTATTGACACATTTCTCTTGTATTTTAACTGATTATAATCCAGTTTTACTGGATTGAGGGCTCAGTCCCTCTTTCAGGGGCCTCTGCATCTCTATTTGCTCATTTCTGAAAACAGCCTGGGTCACTTCAGTCTATTTTGGAGGGTACCCCATGAGCACCTCCAGTGTTTACCACAGTTTGATTGCCTTTTGGGTTATATTTTCTCATTTCTTTCCATAGTCATAAACATTTCTCACCTGCAAAATGTATAAAATAAGAAACTGTATGAGGTGTGCTGTGGCTGATTTTAAAGACATAGTAGGACTTAATACATTCAAATGAATGTTGTCCTGTTCAAAACATTCACCTTGGAAAGATATGTCTTATGGGATTATCTTCATAGCTTTCGAATACATTATTTTGAAGGTACTCTATGGTAGCGGGTAATCACTCTGCATTAAGGTTGATGTTTAGAAGAAGTCTGGAATTATTTGGAACCAGTTATACTGTGCTAAGTAGTGTAGCTATGACCCTATAATTCTTAAAACCGTCCTGTGGCTCCCCATTGCTCTTTGGATTGAGTTCAGACTGTTGCAAGGCCCTTCCTGCTTACTCCTCCTCAGCTCCTCATGCCTCTTTCTGCTGAACTTCGGGTAGTTTTTGAAGGAGTCCTGCTTTCTTTCTTTGCTTTTGTTTTTTTTCTTTACATCTGATATGAAATACCCACCTGCACTCCATCCCACCCCCTGGCCATTAACTTTTACTCATCTTTCAGGTTTCAGAAGCCCATGTAAGAGGTTTGGTCCACTTCTGTATTTTTGTTAATGGCTTAAAGCACCTACTGCACTTAACCAAAATGAAAGTTTGGTTGTCCATGTCTCCAGGATTTTGCCCACTGCTCCTTTCCCAGCGCTGAGCGTAGTGCCTGCCCGAGCAGGCTTTCAGCTGGTGTTTACTGAGTGAATGATAATGAAACATCACTTTAAAGGTAGTGCAGATAATGAACACTGGTTTCCAGTTTCTGCTCTTCCACTTACTGTAGGCTGCTTTAATCTTGGAAAGCCAGCTTCCATATCCATAAAAAGAAGATTAAAAACACCACCTCCCACGGTAATGATGAAAGGAAATAATGTATTCTAAAGTGCTAGCTGAATAATTGGAATCATGGTAGCCTTTTATTAGTCTTATTAAACTGGCTCTCAGGCAGTTATTAGAAAATGTAAAAACGAGCAGGGGCAGCATCTTTGAATAATTTTATTACATAATTTGTCAAGGTGATTGTTTTGAAGGACAGAGTTCCTTTGGATGTGTATTTTTTTTGGAATTGTTTAAAGGCAATCTCTTTACCTTATAAATGTAAATAGGATATATTGTTGATTCTTACTCCAATCATATGTAATTTGTCGTAAAGTCACATAGCTATACATTTTGTTGGGTAAAAATGCATTAGGACTACAAGAGCTATTTGTTAACGGGTAGGGTTTCGAAGTACACAGGGTAGGTACATTGCTGAGAGCGGAGTGGCACAGCTGATGGGAGGAAGACTGGAATGGGGCGCAGTGTGCAGCTGGTGGGGCCGGTCCTCACCAGGCAGTAGCAGTCTTCTGAAATCTGTTTGATTCCATCAGCGGGGTTAGGTAGAAAATGGAAAAAATAAACAGATGGCTTAGAGAATTTCACGGAAACCATACTGGTATCTGATAAATAGGAATTTGTGGACTGAGCGCCGGTCTGTGAACCAAAACATCACAGGTTTGATTCCTGATCAGGGCACATGCCTGGGTTGCAGGCCCGGTCCCCATTTGAGAGCATGCGAGAGGCAACCAATGATGTATCTCTCGCTCATTGATGTTTCTCTTCCTTTCTTTCTCCCTCCCTTACTATCTCTCTTAAATAAATAAATAAAATTCTTAAAAAAAAAAAAAAGAATTTGTGCTGTCCAAAAGAAATTGGCCAACTGATAAATGAAGCTTTTTTAATTTTTAAAAATAAATTTATTGGTTTTCCAGAGAGAGAAGAAGGGGGGTGGAGAGAGAAACACCCATTTAGTTGTTATACTTATTTATGCATTCATTGGTTGATTCTTGTATGTACCCAGACCAGGGACTGAACCCTCATTCTTAGCAACTCAGGATGACGCTCCAACCAACTGAGCTACCTGCTCAGGGTTCATCTTTCTTTACTCAGTTTATTTTGTTGAACTCTGCACAAGTATGTACCAAGCATTTAAAAAACTTTGAGTTCCTGAGTTTGTAGATAGACATTACTTTGTTGATACTTGAGCTGTGGAAGCAGATCTCATTAAATAGACATTTTAAATATTTTAAATAATCCTTGTATATTTACCTTGGAGAAATTCTGCATCATAAATTAGTCTGAATTAGTTGAAATTCTGTATATAAAAAAAACAAAACAAAACAGAGTTATCCAAATTTGTTTGTGATTTCTGCCCTGTTAATTTGGTAAGATGCTAATTTTAAAAATTCATTAAGAGGAGGTAGATTTTAAAATTTGACCATTCACTGGATTCATTCTAACTTTTTATAAGTCAAATATAAATATCAAAATTATTAATATTTCTGATAACCACTCATTGTTGGATACCATCTAAAACCAAACTATATTGTATTGATCTCTGAAAAGAGGACTATGTATTAACCTAAATAGGTTTTGGAGGCTCAGTTAGTAATTATTTTGGTTAAACTTTATGCAGCATTCATAAATAGTAGCCCACTGGGAGGAGAAAGTCATGCTTGGAGACTGGGAACATTATAGTTGGTGGGGGAATTCTCTTGCCCATTCATGTTTTTGAGAGATTGTTATTTTCAACTCCAGATTTATGGTCCATGAACATAGAAGCTTAGATAGGAAATACTGAACTTTGCATTAGGTGTAGTTGTATCAGCTTGTACATTCTTAGTTTCAGATACACCACCACCACCACCACCTGTGGAAGAGCCAGTCTTTGATGAATCCCCCCCTCCACCTCCTCCCCCGGAAGATTATGAAGAGGAGGAGGCCGCCGTGGTTGAGTATAGTGATCCTTATGCTGAAGAGGACCCGCCGTGGGCCCCAAGATCTTATTTGGAGAAGGGTAAGTTTCAGAGCGATATCTGGAGGGATGGGAAGAAATCTGTACATAGAAATGAAATTTACTGGTACTGAAGAGGATTTTGTTTACTTATTTTTTTACTGATAAGTAAAATTTTGCTTTTAGTACATGTTCTTATTTTGTTTACAAGTTTTAGGGTTTTGAAAGCCATGCTAGTAAAATTCTGTGACTTTTATTTTTTATTGATGTTTGTGTATTTTTTCTGTTGAACATGCTTTTTATGAATGGTTTTTGTAAGACAAAAATAAAAGGAGGGTTTTCCTGAGATGCCTTTGGAAAAGGATGATTTCTCCAAATTATTAGTTATTCCTACCCCGATGGTTTATAAAGCATTCTTTTGTGACATCTTATATTAGATGTGTTAGTTTAAATATCTCCATATCAAACTTCCTTCGAAAGAATAATGATTTCTTAGTTTCTTTACAAAGTTGTGTTGGGTGTTTCTTTTATTCAAAAATTTCTCTGAATACATTAGCTAACCATGATGTGGCACTTTTGTGACACAAGCTTCCAAATCTTATCAGTGCTAATCCAGCTCGGGAAAAAAAGTGTGTTGTCTTCCAGGAAGTTTTCTGTTAAGGAAATTAAAGCTACTCACTAGGTCTCAAAACCCACCCCACATTTTGAATCATCTGGGGAACTTATGTTAAGAAATTGTGGACTGCCCGGCCAAGATGGAGGTGTAGGTAGACACACTGTGCCTCCTCACACAACCAAAATTAAGGACAACAAAGATTTAGAAACAAAACAACCAGAACTAATAGAAAATTGAACTGTACCGAAGTCCAACAACCATTCATCCAGACCGGTAAGAGGGGCAGAGTTGCGGCAGGAAAAAGTAGAGGTGCGGACCCAGGCACACAGGCAGCAGCAGCTGGCAGATCCCAGGTGCACAGGCCGTGGTTAGCTGACCCTGGGCACGGGGCGGCAACTGTGCAGAACCAGTGAGGCTGCACAAGGTGGCTGGCTGACCGGGTGGTCCCACATTCGCGCACAGGTAATCCAGACGAAGGGGAAGCAGAAGAAGGGACTGGAATCCGAGAGAGAACGGAGCAAGCGCCATTGTTCCCTCTCGGACCCCGCCCCCACATACAGTGTCACTACCCAGTGACTGGGCTGCCCTGCCCTGGGGAACACTTAAGGCTCCACCCCTCACTACATAATAGCTGTGACCAGACCAAAAACAAACAAACAAACAAACAAAAAAATGGCTCAAACCAGAGAACAAATCAAAGCCCCAGAGCCAATTCATCTAAGCGACGAAGAGATAGCCAACCTATCAGATGCACAGTTTAAATCCCTGGTGATCAGGATGTTCACAGAACTGGTTGATTTTGCTCATAAATTAGATGAAAAAATGAAGGCTACAGTAAGTGAAATAAAGGAAAACGCAAAGGTAACCAATAGTGATGGGAGGAAAACTGGGACTCAAATCAATGGAGTGGACCAGAAGGAAGAAACAAACAACCAAACAGAAAAGAAGGAAGAAACAAGAATTCAAAAACATGAGGAGAGGCTTAGGAACCTCCAGGACATCTTTAAATGTCCCAACATCCAAATTATATGGGTACCTGAAGGGAAAGAAGAAGAGCAACAAGTGGAAAATTTATGTGAACAAATAATAAAGGAGAACTTCCCCAATCTGGCAAAGGAAATAGACTTCCAGGAGGTCCAGGAAGCTCAGAGAGTCCCAAAGAAGTTGTACCCAAGGGGGAACACACCAAGGCACATCATAATTACATCAGCCAAGATTAAAATGAAAGAGAGAATTCTAGAAGCAGCAAGGGATAAAGGCAGAGTCACCTACAAAGGAGTTCCAATCAGACTGTCAGCTGATTTCTCAAAAGAGACCTTCCAGGCAAGAAGGGGCTGGAAAGAAGTATTTGAAGTCTTGAAAGGCAAGGACCTACATCCAAGATTGCTCTATTCAGCAAAGCTGTCATTTAGAATGCAAGGGCAGATAAAGTGCTTCTCAGATAAGGTCAAGTTGAAGGAGTTCATCATCAACAAGCCCTTATTATATGAAATGTTAAAGGGACTTACATAAGGAAAAGAAGATAAAAAATATGACAGATAAAAAGACAGCAAACTCACAGATATTAACAACCACACCTAAAACAAAAGCCAACTAAGCAAACAGCTAGATTAGGAACACAACTACAGAAATGGAGATCACATGGAGGGTTAGCAACAGGGGAGTGGGAGGAGGAGAGAGGGGGAAAAGGTACAGAGAATAAGTAGCATTGACGGTGGGTAGAAAATAGGCAGGAGAGAGCAAGAATAGTGTGGGAAAAGCAGAAGCTAAAGAACTTGTGACACATGAAGATGAACTAAAGGGGGGGATTGTGGGTGGGAGGGGGTGTGCAGGGTGGAGGGGAATGATGGGGGAGAAATGGGACAACTGTAATAGCATAATCAATAAAATATGTTAAAAAAAGAAATTGTGGACTGCCACTTTTGGTCAAAGTAGAGCAACAGTAATCAGCTTTATCCTCTTTCCTAAAACAGGAATGTAGAAAGAAATACAAACAAATAATGTTTTTGAGACATTGGATGACAGGCAGTGGTAGACGATGACCCCAGAGAGAAGGAACTCAGAGTGAGCTTTTGACTGTCCTGGCTTGCTACCTAGATGCAGTTTCCAGGCTGTGGTGGGAGGAAGTGGAAACCAAACAGAAACAGCCTTGGGGTTTCACTGTGTCGAGGAGGTAGAGATCCGAGTGTGTGGAGGCCACAGAGAAAGGGTAGCTACACTAAGAGGACAGAGCTCTGGAGATCTGCTGAAGGGGACCCTTGAGTCTTCGACTGAGTACTGATTTGTGTGTGTGTGTGAATAAACTACTGATACTGAAAAAAGAAAACTAGAAAGCAGTAGGCAGAAAAATTACTGGAAATGATGGAGTCCTGGAATTAGTTCATGCTCCCAAATCAGTTAGAGTAGAAAAACTTGTAGTATACAAGGCGTTGAGAAGCCTCAGAAGTTTAGTCTGGGCCACAGTAGCCCTAGACTGAAGTTCGCCCTGCACCGCCCTAACAAATGCTTCATGCAAAGCTTGAAATCATCCAACTGATGCAAGTAACGTAACTGAGCTCCAGGACAAATTCAGCACTGTTCAACAAAATCCACTGCACCAAAAAGTCAGAATCACAGTGTCCAACAGCCAATCAAAAATTACAAGGCATGTTGTAAAAAAGCAGGAAAATAGAACTCATAAGTAAAATAAGTCAGTCAATAGAAACAGACCCAGAAATGACTAAGATGGTGGAATTACCAGACAGAGGCATTACATAGTTACTATAAATGCCACATAGGTTCAAGAAGGTGAAGGAAAACATGAACACCAGAGAGAACTGGAATACATATATTTTTTAAAAAGTCCACATTTAATTTCTGAAGATGAAAAATGTAGTATCTGAAGTGATACTTTGGAAGAAAAGAACAGCAACCTTGACGATATGACAGTAGAAACTGCAAAACGAAGCATGGAGAAAAAACAAAAACGAAAAACACAACAACAGATTCGGGCAGAGTATCAAATAGCCTTTCTTTGCAGAAGATGTGATGGCATGTAGAAAATCGTAAGGAATCTACGAAAATCTGGTAGAACTAAAAACTGAACTTAGCAAGGTTGCAGCCACAAGGTCAGTGCACAAAATTAGTTGCATTTTAATATACTAGCAACAGGTAGTTGGAGATAGAAACTTCTAAAACAACAACTTTTATAATAACATAAAATATGAAATTCCTAGGGATAAATTTAATGGAATATATGAATGAACTGCATGATAAAAACTAAAGCATTAAGAGAAATTAATAAAGGCCTTAAATTGAGAGATAAATGACACTCTTTGATCATTATTATTAAGAACTCTGTTTTCCCCAAATTCATCTATAAATTGAATGCAATCCCAACAAAAACTCCAAAAATCAATCTTATAGAAATTGACAAGAGGTTTCTAGAAATTACATGGAAATACAAAAGACTTAATACAGTCAAAACTACTTTGAAAAGAAGTCTAATATTGGAGGATTTCAACTGCTTGATTTCAGAGTTCTAGTGGGAAGCTACAGTATTCAGGATAGTGTGGTACTGATATAAGTATGGGAATATAAATCCATGGAGTAGGATATAGAAACCAGAAGTATGACCCACACAAATTGTTTGATAAAGTTGCCAAGGTAATTCGATGAGGAAGAATAGTGTTTTCAACAAATAGTGATGGAACGATTGGATATCCATATGCAATTTCTTATGTTCTGGGTTGGGGAAAAATATCTTGTAGACAGCACAGAAATAACATGAAGCTTAAAAGAAAAAAAATCAATAAATTGTATTAAACTTTTCTTCAAATATTTGCAAAGTAATACATTAAGGTGAAAAGTAATTTGTAGGATGAAAAGTTTTCAGTACCACTATACACCCTCTAGAATGGCTACAATTAAAGACACTGATAATATCAAGTGTTGGAGAAAGTGGGGTGAAACTGGAACTCCTCCTACACATTCCTGATAAGATTGCAACATGTTTCAGCCACTTTGGAAAACAGTTGGCAGTTTCTTACGAAGTTAGACATACACTGACCTTCTGATTTGGCAGTTCCTTCCTATGGCGTTTACTTAAGAGGAATGAGGATGTGTGTCCACACAGACTTGAATGCCCATAGCTGCTTTATTCATTATAGCCAAAACCTGGAAACAGCATGAGTTTGTTTCTTCAACTGGTGAATAAACTAATTCTGGGATATCCATCTACTCAGAGAAATACTGTTCAGCAGTGAAAAGGAACCAAATTACTGCTACAAGCAACAATATGGAACCTGACACAAAAGTCAGACTTGATCACTCCGTCTCAGTGAATCTGGATCAGTGGTTTTCAGAGACCAGTACGGGTGGGTCAGAGAGGCCACACAGGGGCAGGAGGAAGTGTGGGGGTGATGGCGTGTTGTGTGTGATCACTGGTAGTCATTACACATTTATCATGTAGAAAGGTGCATTTATTTGTCAAAACTCGTGGAACTCAATACTTAAATGCTTGTGTTTTGTGTCTAAATTACACCTCACTACAGTTGTATTTAAGGAGGAAGAGGAGCCCAAGGTAGTGCATTAGGATGTGCCTTGGTCATTGACATGTTCTACAAACTACGTAGCTGATTTTAACACTGTCCTAGACAAAGTGATAACAGTTTTCAGCTGTGCAGAACTAGCTCAGTTATTACTTAAGTGAAAAAAGCACAGTAGTTTTGCTTTCTAAAAATTGATTCTTCAGTGAACGTGTTATAAAAACATGGAGAGATTTGTAAGAGGAAAGCAAGTTTGTTTTTAGTCCAGGTAACTTTAAAGTTTAAAAGAATACGCCTAAATTGTTCCCTAAGATGTTTTTCAAGGTGTAGTTTATTTGCCTGAAGTTCAAGTCTTTCAAAACATGAAAACCAAATAAACTCTTCTTTAACTCTTTCTGGCAAAACAGAAACATAACCAACTGTGTTCAGCTTATGACTGTTTCTTTTTTGTGTGTGTGTAAATGTTAAGGCTGTTGCCTAATGACTCATTTTGTTATCTTAGACCTTAGGACTTGGTTCTTTTTTAAAAAAGAATATTTATTTATTTTTAGAGAGAGGGGAGGGGAAGGGGAGAGAGAGAGAAACATTGATGTGCAAGAGATACAGCGATCTGTTGCCTCTTGCACACCCCCTACTGGGGACCTGGCCCACAACCCAGGCATGTGCCCTGACTGGGAATCGAACAGGCAACCCTTTGGTTCACAGGCCAGCACTCAGTCCACTGAGCTACACTGGCCAGGGCAGATCTCAGGACTTGGTTCTTAATCCTGCCTGCACATCAGAGCCACCTAGAGAGTGTTTATGTCCGCACCTCCAGACCTATTAAAGCAGAATCTGGGTGTGGGATTGTGTCAGAATTTGTGAAAGTTCCTCAGATAGTTCCAAGATTGAAAACTGCCAAAAGAGGTTTATCTTAACCATTGATTACTGCCCATACTAGTCAAGAGGAGATAATGTATATATGTATCTTGATTTAACTTGGGTAGAAAACATATTTTCATGTATTTATTTTGTGCCTGGCATAATATAATGTAAGAGACTTATTACAATATAAGACTTACTACATATGTAAGACAGTTTCCCTGTCTTGCAAACTAGGAAATCAGGTTAAAAATAATTTGTTATGGAATGTAACAGAATATGTTAGTGTTATAGAATAGGCAGTATATCATAATAGTTATGAATAATAATAAAAGCAGCTAACATTTATAAGGAGTGTTTACCCTCTACTGTGTGTTGTCTGTATATTGCCTCATTTAATAGAACAGTGCTCTGAAGTGTTGGCACTATTATAGTTCCCACTCTACGGCTGAGTAAAAAGTTAGTTTCCACTATACAGTTGAGTAAAAAGAAATTATATTTTGCGAACTAATAACTGGTAGAGCTGGGATTTGAACTAGGCGGTATAACTGCAGAGCCCGAATTATTAACCATCGCCCGAAGCTGGAGCTCTGGCAGACGTGGGGTTGATGGAGTCTCGGCTGTACAGGTTACAGCATTAAATTTTGTTGAGCCACCTGTTCTTGTGTTCTTTCAGCTTGTGATGTAACTTCCTGGTAGAAATATCAGCAATGTGTGGCAGTTTGTCAGACAACATTTCTGTCCTCACAAGGTGACAACTTGTCTTGTTCATCTTTGTATCTCTAAAAATTAGCATAGATATTCCATTAGTAATTGTAAAAAAAAAATGAATAGTTGCATTAATTCTATCTGGGCATTCCAGCACGTGGCATTTGTGATGTGCCTTGAATGCTGAGTGGAATTTCTCAGGCAGGGAAGAGAGCTAGGAAGGGCCATCCTGGTGTGTGTGGGGGTGGTCCTCTGAGTGAAGGGGCCTCTTGGGGCCTGGCGAGGGGTGCCATCTATCTGCAAGGAGGGGGATTACTGCAGGGAGAGTGGCTGGGGCGTGAGTGTTGAATTCATTTGTAATTAGTGATGGATGGCCTTGAATACCGTGCTGAGATGTTTGGATCTTTTTCCTTTTTAACAAATCTGATGGTAGGAGAAAATTGTGGCAGATTTTAAAGCAGGTCAACGATAAGTTCCCATTGACATACATTGTAACTTTTTAAAAGCTACCCGATAATAGTGTAGAGTACATTAAAAAGGAAAGCAGGAGTTGGGACGACCAGGTTGGACACCTTTCTGAGGGAGAGATGGGCCTCAACTAAGGCGGCGGGGCTGCAGACCTTGTTGACGGCAGTACACAGACGCCCGGGCCGTGCTTCTCACGTGGCACTGTCACTCGGTGCTTTCCGCTCCTTGAGAGTTATTTGCCAAAAGTCAAATAATGTCCTGTCTTTAAAAATATTTTATGATATCTCCACTAAAGCCTTAATTTTTGTTAAAAGCAATGGAATGGAGCCACTTTTAACTTGTGAAATACCACACCAATATTTTGAATTTTTTCTTTGGCACCCAGAGGTGATTTGTACTTGAGACACTGCTCCACTGTACTTTTGTTAGTAGGAGAGTGATAAACAGGAAATGAGAACGTTATGACAGATGCCTGGCTGAAGGTATCATCTCCAACACATCAGTATTTGGGAGCAGTATTTCTAAAGTTTGAGACTCTAGAAAGAGTCTCCCCCAAATCATCTGTCACTCATACTGCATGGTGCAGTCCTCAGGTGTGTATGTTCCCTCAGGTGTGTATGTTCCCCCAGGCGAAATCCCCCAGTGGTGTGTATATTCCAGTTTAAAGCTGGCCTGGGAAGGGATCCTGATGATGGGGAAGCGCTGGATTGGAGAGCTCTCGGGGGTGGAATAACAGTCCTCGGAGTGTTTCTCTTGTGAATTACTTTTCAATGGGTTTGCATTTCTGTAAGCATCAAGAATGTTATTAACCAAGAAAGATGCTAAAAAATATTAGGTTGACTAGAAATAGTAAATATCTTGTTTCACATTTATTGTTGAACTCGTTTGTCATTTAATTATATATTTATGTTTAGGGGTTTGGTTGTATTTTGAGAAATACACCCTAAACTCTTTCTAGGCACCTCTGAAGTATTTACAGGTTGCTATAACAGCAAATATTCAGAGTTTAAGAAAGCCATTTAATTTTACTAAAGCAGACCAGAAACAGATGTTAACTGGGTCAGATTGCACTACATTAAAAAATTCCTACTGTACTTTGTTTCTTACTTGTTAATATGAGAATTAAAGTTGCATGAGAAATTTACACAGTATATGCTTCTCAGAATGATGGATAGTTGGAGATTGTTATGGAGTGAAATTTGTAGTGATGAAAAAATACATAAGATCTTTTTGTAAAGAAAGGTAAATCTTCAAGTGGATTTGAGCAAGCTGCAGGCTATGCCCCATTAACTAAACTGTTAAGGTAGATGTAATACCTAGGAACCAGAGACTGTCCCAGATATCTTTGAAAGGCCCCAGTTACCAAATTATTTAAGCAATAAAAATCTCGGGAGACCTTCTAGGCATCTTGGTTTTCATAACACTTTTAGTCTATTACGGGGATATGTTAAATTGATAGCATAATACAGCATGTGTTTGAAAGACTATGTTTAGTGGACTCCCATCATTTGTGCATAAAACTTGTAGGAATTCAGTCCTGACCGGTGTGGCTCAGTGGGTTGAGTGCTGGCTGCCCTGCGAACCAGAAGGTCACCAGTTTGATTCCTGGTCAAGGCACATACCTGGGTTATAGGCCAGGTCCCCAGGTGGGGGCAACGTTTCTCCATCCCTTCCCCTCTCTCTAAAAAGTAAATAAAACATTTTTTTTTTTAAAGAATACTTAAAAAAAAAAAACCAAACCTGTGGGAATTCAACCATTATCCTACTCCGTGACTGGACATGGGCTCCAGAAAGCGAGGAGACCGAAATCTGCTTGCAGTGCCTTTTGTCCATCTCGCTTTCTCACTTGCTTCTCATAGTGTATCTCTGTGCACTAGTATAATTGTAATGTTCAAAGATACGTGTTTTCACACAGTGTGGTGCTTCAGCACAAGTTCAGCTGAAGAGTCGTCTTTCCCGGGTCTGGGCTGTGTCTCTCTTCAATGAGGTATTTTCCCATAGGCTGTTGGAGGGTAATTTGACTGCAGTTTTTCTTTGCCATTTAAACGGTTTGGAACCTAACCTCCCCAAGAAGATGGAGTCCCATCGTACAAGACTGGGTAGTAGGAAAAAAGTTGTTCTAGTCTGTGCTTAGAAAGTCACTGTATTTGAATTGCTACAGAATTTCGGAAAGGGCGGATATTCCTTTGGTTCTGTCTTTGTAGGAATGCTACTCTTTTCACATCCTATTTTTTTCCCCCTCTAGTTGTGGCAATTTATGATTATACGAAAGACAAGGAAGATGAGCTGTCTTTTCAGGAAGGAGCCATTATTTACGTCATCAAGAAGAACGACGACGGCTGGTACGAGGGAGTCATGAATGGAGTGACTGGGCTGTTCCCTGGGAACTACGTGGAGTCCATCATGCATTACTCTGAATAGAGCTCAGCGGGCCCTTCCCTCACAGAGTCAGGCCTTCCCAGGGCGTCCCAAGGCCCTGGGACTCCCCTCCAGTGACGTGAATGAAGGATACAAATGCTAAAAACTACTTTTTTTTTTTTTACGCCGTTTATCCCCCAGTATTAAAACAAAAAAGCAAGCTGAGTGTGAACAAATGGATTTTTCTGTCATCATTTGTACTATGCTGAGCTGTCTGGATTGAAATAAAGTGACCATTTCTGAGTATGTGGGAGGTGTAACAGCAAAACTATGTAAAACAAATCAGGTTAAGACTGATTCAGAACAAAAATCTGGGATCTTTCTCAGGAATACTGCACACCTGTGGGATTGCTCCTCCTGCAGAATCCAGCGTTGCATCGGGTGTTCTTCAGTGCCTGTGCTAAAAGGGTTAGCCAGCCCTGTGGCTACTGCATCCCCTGCGCTTTCTTCCACTTATGTGAGGCGGGAACCCGTGTTTGAATACCATACTTAGCCATTTTTAGTTGTTTCAGATGGCTCATTTCCTCTTTAACACTGTAAATTCTGCATTCTCTCAGCACTTGGGTGCATCAGAGTTAATGCGGAACTGATTTGCATCCCTTCATGTTTCTCAGTTTGTGGATTATGATGAAATGAGTCTCCAAACATCCTGAGGGTGGTCGAACTGCCAGCCTGAGTTTAACGCGCTGCTGTTGCATGAGACTGCATTGGCGCTGGTGGCCAGTGCACCCAGGTGTGTGAGGCTTGGAAGCCTGGTTCGCGTGCTGAAGTAGGTGTGTGCAGCTAGACGTGAAGGTTCCTAACGTTCCGGAGGAGACTGAACTGTCAACGTGAGCTGCTCAACAGGCACCCTGAGTCCTTGCCTCAGGTGCTGGTTTGAGGAGGAGGGTTTTGAAAGACCAACTATCTCTTTACTCTCACTATTTAGAAAGACATTCTTTCTTTGGGGAAATAGTTATTTTCAAGTTTCTTGATAGTCACTGGTATAAAAGGCTTGCTACTGTAATCTTGGAATGTTATTAATGGCCAGTGTTAGCTGCTGCTGAGTTGTTTACTCACTTGACTCTAGAAAAGGTAAATACTCTCCTGATTTTGTGGTTGGCTTTTAAAGTAGCTTCCCTTAGTAAGAATTTGAACCTGTTTTCTCAGACTAAGAATAGTGGGATAAGGCCAAATACTTATCCAATTACATAGATTAAAAACTGAAGGACCTTTGAAAAAAACAGTATTTTTTAATCTGCCCCATTATAGCTTCAAGTTCAGTGCAGCTGGTAGGTTGATGGCTTTAATCATTTCTGTAATCAGTATGAGATATACTGAGAAAAATCCAGGAGGGCTTTCTGCTTGGCAGGTGAACACCTGGTGATGAACTAGCTCATGGGCAGGCCCAGTGCTGTCCCAGTGACTTAGCCTGGAGAGAGCTCTTGTCGGGTGACTTCCCTGTGCTGGGTCAAAGGGGAGAGGCAATAGCTGCCTGTACAGGTGACCCTTGAACAACACGGGTTTGAACTGCACAGGTCCACTTACACATGGATTTTTAAATCAATCCATATAGTCCCTCCATACCTCTGGGTTTTGCATCTGCAGATTCAACCAGTTACAATTAAAAACAGTATTTTCAATCTGCAGTTGGGAACCCAAAGATGTGGAGGACCAACTGCGTGCATTATTTTATGCCATTTCATATAAGGGACTTGAGCATCCAGGGATTTTGGTATGTTGGGGTGGGGTGGGGGGAGGTACTGGGTCTGGACCAATCCCCCGTGGATACAGAGGACTGACTATAGTTGAGTTTGGGGGCGGGGGGTCAAGTTACAGGTGGACTTTCAGTTGCACAGGTCTCAGCACCCCTAATTCCTGTGTTGTTCAAGGATCAACTGTAATTCACATGCAGGCCTTGAACGTGAGATAGTGCAAGTAGAAGAACTTGACGAAAAATGAATGTGTGCAGTAGTGTGTGAGGGAATTCAGATGGTGAAGGCAGAAGTTAATATTCCACTTGTGAATCTGAGCACAAAACTTCGTCACCATTTATTTAACTGAAACCCAGATACAGAGTTCCCTTATCAAGACTTTGTTGTGAAGTTGCAGTCCGCCCTCCCCAAAACCCCGCCCCCACATGCGCGCGCGCGCGCACGTTGGTGATTTTGCCTTTAGGTCTCCTCAACACTTTACCTTTGCCTCTGTGCTTTTGTGTCACCTCAACATCCATTATTCTGTTCTTCTTTAATAAAGGCCCTGAGTGTCCTCCGAACTTTCAGCTTCATTATGGACCCAACCTAGCCTATGCGTGTGTAGACTAAACTCCTGTTGTTGGAGTAACTAGGAAAATTTTTGAAATCAGATGTTCCAATTATTTATTTAAATACCTTTTGCTGAGAAAGCTTAGTGGATTTAATAAGGCAGAGGGATTTTGGAATCCAACCAGTAGTTCCACAGCTCACACCCACAGCAGACGGCGGCGCAGCAGGAGTCGGTGGCGGTCGGCTGCCTGTTGGGCACGTTGGACGGGGAGTGCAGACGACACCGCTGAAGTCCTTCGTCCTGGAGACCTGCAGCGGGGATCCTTGGGTCCGCTGATTGTTTTCGGTATTATTTAGTACTAATGTGTGATTTTTTTGTTTTTAAAAAATACATGTTGTATTTTCCACATACTTTAAATTTTTGTACAGTTTTGAATTCTCTATAGTCTTGGAAGGATACTGTGTAATGATGGGCCAGGCCTACAGTAATTTGGAGATTTTTAATGTATGTAGTATTTCATAGCTTGCATGCTACTAATAGTCTGTGAGGGTAGTATTTCTTGTTTTAGCGTAAGTTTCCCCATTCATCTTTTTATAAACCGGATGAAACAGTGGGCAGTAGGAATTCCAAATGAATGTAGAAATCTTACACCCTACGCAATATTGTGGCGAAGGTCATCTAAGTTTAAAATGTGCTGACCAGCAAGCAACCATATTATCAGGATAGGATCTAATAGGGAGGGATTTTTTTCCCTTCTGAAATGTGTCTTTTTGACTTGCTGTTCACTCCCTATTTCCTTAAAAAAAAAAAAAAAATGTAAAAAGGAGTGACTTAAGAGTTGTTCCTTTTTTTTTTTTTTTTTTGTATTACTGTTTGAAAGGCCATGGTGGTATGAATGAAAATACATTTGTTGTCATTGACCTTATGGCCAAGGCAGTAAAGCTGAAAGTGTCAACTTGTCAAAACCTGGGTCGGAGAGATCCAGCCCGCTGTGTTAGAAATACGAACCTTTTCTGGCTCAATATTTTCCACCTTTTGGCTGTTGGCTTTCTGTCTCCCTCAGGGGCACTTTAGGGTCGGCAGCGGTCTGCTACTTTTGCCGTGTTCCTGGAACTCACTGGGTGAGATGTTTTCTCTCTCCTCTCCCCGCTCCTGCTTCTGTTTAGTACCCAACTAGAATTTTACTCATCTTCAGCGATTTCTGTAAAGCAGCTGCTCCTTGGCAGTCTTCGGTTGATTGAAGATGGTTTACTTGAGTTTTCTGAGAGGCATCAAAGTGATGGTAGTTTGCTTTTATCCTTTTGTGTTCATTTTCTTTTAGTGGGTGACCCTTCTGCATTAGGAACTGTTCTTTCATTTTTCTTATCATTTCTGCTCAGTGGAGAGCAAGGCCACCTTTCCTGTTGAAAAACATTTGATGGAGGAAATGACAGATCTTTGAAAATTACTTCCCAGCTGCTTTGGCCAGGAACTCTTGAGTGATGTCAAGGTGATGATTTCCCTCACATGATTTACTTAGAATCATAGAATTTTAGCACTAGATGAGATTTTAGTTCAATCTCACTTTACTGATGAGGCTAGATGTTTTATTTCGGATAACAGCTAATAAATAATGGTCAAGTTTATGACTCAGTGCCGCTTGGTACTCTTTCTACAACTGTCTTAATTAAATGTGCCGTATGTTTCTTTAAAATTTGTTAATACTTGATGTCCTCAGGAAGATACTTGAAAAGATATGCTATGTTTCAATAAATACCACCAGAGTATTCCAGTTTGTTTAAAGGAGTATACTAAGTGCAACCTTAATTAGGGAAATCTTCATTTTGACCCTTCCCAAACTACACACAATCCGAATGTTCTTTTCCATTAGGTGTATGTAACAGAAACATCATTTCAGCACTGGCAGGAGCACAGCAAACAGCCTTATTTGTGAGCCTTATAAAGCATTTCTTTTGTTACACAGGGGCATCGCACTCATAACCTTAAGTTTCCTGTATGCTGCTTTGCTCCTATTTCTCATTGAGAGTTGCATAGTTCTTTAAAAAAAAAAACCTGACAAATGGAACGACAGGGCCTAGCTTGTGTATAATAATCCTTGCTAAGTATCTTGAGGTTTTTGTTTTGATTTTGTAAAAAGCGAAACAAAAAGCCCCCCAAAAAGTAAAAAACCAAGCTTATTTTCACATTAAAATAAAAACATCTTTTGCAACTTCAGAATTCTATGATAAAGCAGTTTTTATCATATTTTGTGTCCATGCATCTTTCTCCTTAACAACAAAGTGGTTTACAGAGAGAACGTAAACAATTTGTGATCTGGCCAGTTGTAGCTCCCAGGAGTGAGGGTTGGTGGTCTAAGCAAAAACCCTGCAAGGAAACCTGAGGGAGCCGTCTGTTGCCAGTAACGTTTCCTGTGCGTGCCATTAAACCACCTCCATGAGTGGGGGAGCGGTCACTTTTTAACCTTGAAGTTGTATTTGGAATTGTTGCTGTGTACTAAGACCTTGACCTAAATAAAATCCCATGAAGTGTAAGTGTCTCGTGAATATATTTATGCAAGTAGCCTCTGTTCTTTCTAAGGTGGTAATTTTAAGTGTGGAAGAGAATCCTTCTCCGTTGCTCTAAACGAGGCAGCTCCTTTTTATCATTTAAGTCTTAAAATTTTCAAGTATTTTACATGTTGCCTTAAGACAGTTTTCATCTCTGTGAAATTTCAAGACAGCTGTTCTAAGTAGTTAGGTTTACTTGCAAAAATAGGGATTAGAAGTTCTCACCACTTGCTCCAAATACATGTAATTCTTTTAATACAAAAAGGAGAGCTTACCTGTTGTTGGGTACCCCAACATAAATAGCAAAACCAGGTTCTTAATGGTGCCGGTCCATAAACAGTCAAGTAGAACCCCCATATTTAAATGAAATCTATTCTTTTTTTATTAAGGATTGGGTAAGCTGACATAGTGAAAACATGTAACTGAGAAACAAATTTACACTGACTGTATGACTACTGTCCTAAGCCATTACAATAGTTCACTGACAGTAACTGGCAAGAGTAACTTGTAAAATAACTTAATCCAGCAGTAGAACAAAAAACATCGTCAGTAGTACTGAATAGATCTCTCTCATATATCTCTATCTCTCTATATATATAGGTTTGCACAATCAGGGAGCAAGGCACATAATGAAATGAGAGCGTACATTTAAGCAGAAGAAAATAACGGTGAAAGAAAAACTGTAACTTCATCTTTACCGAGCTGTGCACAATCATTTGAATAGTGTCCTCTATCGGATACTTCATAATACAGTTCCTTTGCCTTCTTTTTCATGCTTTAAAAAAGTATATTCCTACGTTGTATCTATTCACGTATTTATAGCAAAGCTCTCACAGCCTACATGTCAGTGTGAGCATTGACTCAATTTTTTTGAAGAAATGGGAAGGGAGGGAGCAATCCCAGTAAAATATAATGTGCAATTTTCCTTTAAAATAGTAAACAATGTTTTTACACCATTTAACACAAGCTAATGATATTTTGTTTTACATGTACATTTCTATAAAAGTTCACTAGTGGCTGATAATAAAATTAAGCAAAATCATTTGAAACATTCCAGTTAATGCATATTTTCTAGGAGAGATTATTTACAAATAGAGAAATATAGGAGATAACAATCATGGAAAATGGCAGTTTTTGGTATTAGGTTACAATACATTTAACAAACAATGGACTTTCCCAAAATGCAAAGATTTTTTCTCTTTAAGTGCTGCAAGAATATTCTGCCTATGAGGAGGTCGAGGCTTCAACACTTACGAGCTTGGCATTAACAGCCGAGCTTGGCATTAGCAGCGCCTACGATCAGCAGACCCACTCGTGACCCCCGCCATCCTCTAGCTGCGCAGTGTTCCCTGTCACCCTGACTCAACGTGCTTCTCTCAGTGTCTTTGGTAGAAAGCAGCCAGCCCCCGTTTAGGTAGATGAAGCCATCTCTTGTGAGATACAGTCACTTTCACTATTTTTGCGTAAACTCGAAATACTCACCTTCCTTCTCTTTCATTAGCACCTCAAAGTTTGCTTGTTAGATTTTTTTTATGCTCTTCCTCCAAAAGAGTTCAAGGCACTGGGGATTGTAGCAGATCCCGTTTTCTCCTCAAAATGGTTTATTACTTCAACAAGCAAAGAGCAAACCAGTTGGAGATTTTGTCCTTCAATTGTTTATCAAGTATATTGTTGGCTTATTTTTATTTAGCAAGTTTACTTTACAACTAAATGTCAGATTCCTTTTGCACATAACATAGACCTTCCAAGGGTATAATAATAATGGAGCACTCGTTTAGTTTGGGGGACAGACTGGTAAGGTGTAGAAATACTGTTCTCTTGATTTTTAAAGGAAAATAAATCTTAAGAGATAATGGGGTATTTTATTCTGTTCTACTTGCATCTCTCTGTGGACCAAATCTCAACTTTGTGAGTCATATTCCTGCAGGATTAGGGATATCCTGCTTTATACAAATGATGTAAGTGTATAAAATAAGACTCAAAGTGCTAAAAGGTCCTTGCAGCCTAAGGTGATTTTTAGTAAAGAGACAGAATCCTCTTATCAAGTGTATAAACCCAAATTATTATTCCTATTTCATTTAAAGCAAGTCAGGGTCATTTAAGTTTAATTGGTCTACACTTGAGTAAAATATGCGAGATTACATGAGTTATAATTTGTTGCTCTGCAGGCATATTAAAACATTTGGTAATGTCTAAAACTAGGAAAATGGTTTAAGATTACCTTGTTTTTGGATTAACATAAAATTGCTTTTAGCAGAGCGGGGAAAAAGGTAACACAGGTTCCACTGGTGACCTGATAGTCAAATCAAACCAATCCACATCATTACCTGAACATTTTTCTCATGCTAATTTACAACTTTACATTCTTAAGTTTATTAACAACTATATTTTCCCAGAATAGCAGCTTCCGAAACTCTTAATTGGATGCACAGCTCCTATTAACCTTGATCTGAGTTGTCACTCTACTAGAATTATTCATGATCCCCTAACTTTAAACTTTCTGGATAAACTCAGCATTATTTTCAGGGGCAGTTAAACTTACAGGGAGAAGGGATTTCTAAGAGAGTTCACAGCCCTTAGCAGAAGATGCCATCAGTGGCCAGGAGCACCTTGATTTCAGAGGACTGGAAAAGACCAGGTCTACATTACTTTGTGTGAAATCTGATGAAAATGGTGTCCTATAACTTTCAGGAGTCAACAATCTTTCCCATTTTAAAAAGTCTCAAATTAAAAAAAATTAAGGTAAAAACCTTAAGAATATTTACTTTTCCCAAGTGAGAATTACAGTAAGTAAGGGGGGGAAATGCATGTATTTATTCAAGTAGTAAAAGCAAAACTGATGAAGTTTCAATAGAGAATAGCCTGACATTTATATATAATATATACCAATAAACCTGATGTAGTTGTTGCTGACCTTCTCGGTTGGTGCCAAAACTTTCTTTAGGCACAGGGTGACCCAATTTAGAGATCATCTGTGGCTGAGTTAAGGGTGTCACTAGCTCTGACAGGCACCTGTCTGCACTGCCCTCCACAGCAGGATGCATCACAGCCAAGTCAACTGTCCAGATTTTCTTCAACTTGAAGACGCTCGGTTGAGTTAGCGCTGCTGAGCAGAAGGCAGTGGAAAAGGCACAGAGCTAGCTAGTATCATCTGGCAGTCGGTGCTTACCATGAACACACCAGGGAAAAGGAACAGTTACAAAAATAACAAGAGTAATCTCAAAAAAGGAAAAACAAAACAAAAAACCAAAACCATCCCTCCCCAAACCCCACAAAGCTACATGCCAACAAAAACCCACTAGGGAGTTAAACACTGGATGTATAATCTAAAGTATCATTGCTTTAAAAAAATTTAGTTGTTTCACACATAAAAGTTGATTAACAGCCTTTTCGAAAAACAACTGTTGTCAGACAAGCCAATGGATTGGGTTAAAATGTGAGTTCCTTCTCGAACTCGGCTCTCTTCTTGGGGTCCCTAGTGTTGCTGCAAAG
This sequence comes from Anoura caudifer, assembly GCA_004027475.1. NCBI lineage: Eukaryota > Metazoa > Chordata > Mammalia > Chiroptera > Phyllostomidae > Anoura > Anoura caudifer. The sequence goes on along the minus strand of PVKU01004353.1, from coordinate 3,205 downwards.
GAAGTCTGCTCCTTCCGGAAGTGCCGGTCCCGGGTGGCTGTCCTCAGGACTGACACAGCCGGAAGTCCCAGGAAAGCCCACACTGAAGAAACAGGCTGTAGGGTTGAAATGGGTGAAGGAGGGCGAGGGTAGGCGATTTAAAGTTGAAGTCATGAAGAAAGACCGCCATCGCAACAAAAAACCCTAGTGACAGACAGATCACAGGATTCATATTCTCAACTCTTCACCTCACAAACAAGGGTGATTCCTGGAATAGAAAACTGTAGGCAGAGACTACGGGATTACCACGCGTAATTCACACTGGAGCTTGGCAACCTGTACCCATCCATATGTTACACAAACTGCTGTCCATGCTTAAATTAACAATGCAGATGTGTTAAAGGCCACCTCGTAAGCATAACAATGCACACAAACCTTTTGAACAACTGAAAAGATCCAAAGAGTATCTTTTAAAGAATCAGGGCTTTACAAAAATGCACAATGGGATGTGTACTCCCATTGCTCCACAGCTGCATGACCACACTGGACAACGTCTCTTCTCGACGTGGTGCGGCGCTGTTGGAGAGTGGGCTACATGCATGGGTGTCTCGTGTGCCCCTCCCGTGTTTCCCTGTGGGGCGGCGTCACGGGTCTCTCTGGTCTGCACTCGTAACCCTCCATCACCACAGGCAAGATGTGCTCGTTTATCGTTCTTGGGATGGCCATTTTCTTTTGTTTAAGAGCAGCTCCAAGATTGCATTTTATTCCTAATGGTCAGTTTATCATCACATTTTTTTCAGTAATAAAGGGAAATTCACAGAGAAAAAAGCTTATGAATTGCAGCGTGAGCACACTGTGCTAACAGAGTGACGATTTCATGGGATGCCAAACTGCACGCGCACAGTACGTGATGCCACGCACCGCACGCGGACCCCGCCACGCCCGCGGACCCCGCCACGCCCGCGGAACCCCAGGCAGCCCCGACGGTCTCCACGCAGGCCGTGCTGCCGTGCCAGCACCTCCTTTGCCCCCCTCCCGCCATGACAGTCCCGCACCGAAAGGAACTGTCTGTATGACACACGACGGTCCACATGCAACCTGACTGATGACACCTGCCCAGGGGCCATGTTGCTCGTTTCTGTAATCACCCCAACATTCTCGAGATGAAGACGCGGAGACATTTCAGAAAGGGATTTTGTTTTTCATAACGATGCACCGTATTAGACACAGGATGGGTATGTTTGATATAGCAACTGTCTACAGATACCTAAGATCAACATCTACCTGAAGCACACAGTTAAAAGAAGATAACTGGTGACCCAAAAACATATACCGGGACTAAACGTTCCAGGGCGCTGTGTCGGATATTCTCTCGAGTGAGTCAAAGCGAGGGCTGTGAAGCCAAGGTTGATGGAGCTTCGCAAAGCCCACGGAACGATCCCCACAGAATTGAAAGAACCATCCGAGGTTGCGGGACTACGCTGCCCGCGTGCTGCAGGCAGAGAGCTCACCCGTGACAACGCGGACCGATGCCGGCGGACCGCTGCAGCAGCGCGTGCCATGCCGCGTGCTTCCTTCAGACACAGAGCTGCGTGCAGACAGTGTCTGAACCCCCCCGCCGCACTCTCCACCCGCCCCGTGAAGCTGAGAGACTGTCCTGATTAAAGTGCTCCTTCACGTAGAGCGATGAAGCGTCACACAGCTCTAACTTCAGCCGGCTGGGGACGGAACCAGCAGGGAAGCCCTACAGGCACATCACGCACTCCGGCTGTCCTCTCCAACTGAGAACCGGCACGCCCGACATCTGCTCCTTAATACATAACACGCGACGTGCACAGGGAGGCCGCATGTGGAGACTTACAAAATACCTTCTAGATACGTTGTCGGTGTTTTTGGTCCAACCCACATGACAGATAACAGGTATCATGAGGGACAGGACACACCCCGCCTTCCATGCCTCTTCTGCCCAAAATACACAGAACCCATTTTCAGATTAGGAGAGAGAAGGAATAAACAATCACTCCCAGCTATATATACACACACACACACGTACACATATATACATATACACACAATGTAACTGTGTACACGTGTACACACACACACACAGCTGGACACTACCTGAATAACATACCAGAAGGCTCTGAACACCTGAATTCAGGGATGCTCAGGTGAGCTGATTGTAGAACTCATTACAGGTACCACGAAAATAAAGTCCTATAGTAGCTACCAGTCTCTCGAGAGCTTGGTGTTCTGGTCTCTCTTGGGGGGAGCGGGGGGAGGCCCTCGGCGCAATGTCGCGTAGCCCGATATGTGACTGCCTCCATAACCAGCCTTCTGTTGGTCGGAAAGCAGTTCGGGGGGCGGTGGGGGCAGCGCCATGTCATCCATGGTGGCTGTGGGTTCTGCCCTGGACATGCGGGAGGAGGAGAGCGAGCCATGCCGGGTGATGGACTTCCGCTGCAGTGTCCTGTTGAGGTCTGCCAGGAATCCAGGCTGGACACTAAGGCTGGATTTGGGAGAGGTGGGCACTTGTGGCACAACTGTGGGCGCTGCTGGCTGCTCGGAGGTCTCCGCCTGAGTGAGGCGCGTGCTGTCATTCCGTTTGGGCCGTGTGGGTGGCGGGGCCTTCTTCACGGATGTTTTGGACCACTGCTGTGGTTGAGGACTAACAACTGCCACTTTTGGAGACACGTTTCCCAAGAATGCTGCTGGGATCTCTATGGGGGGCGGAGGAAGCTCTGTTTCAGGTGGAGGGGGTGGGAAGTCCGAGTCCGATGGAGGAGAAGGAAATTCTACCGTGGAGTCCTTGCCACGCCCACTCAGGACAGATGCTTTTGCTGCCACGCCCCCCTGTTGGAGAACTCCAGGAAGGTTAACTCCAGAAAGATTTAGTTTTCCAGGTTTGGGGGGCGCTGCAGGAGGTGGTGGAGTCTCCTTGTTTGGAGACCCAGAGGGCTCGGCTGGCGACGCAAACTTGCTGACCAGGCTGTCCACTGAGGGTCTCTTAGGCTCAGGGTGCTCTGCACAACTGCTGGACTTGATGCTGGAGTTGCGCTGTGGGGTCGGGGGAGGCTTCTTTCCCCCGGGGCTGGACGTCTTACTCGTCTTTTTGCCTGGAGATCCACTTTTGTCAGGGGCAGGAGTAGCTGTGGGAGCAGCTGGCAGTGGTGGCGGGGCTGGGACAGGTGGTGGGGGTGGAGGAGGAGGAGGAGGAGGAGGAGGA